>BQNB010010409.1:0-35396 GCA_026074375.1 Tanacetum coccineum | reverse complement strand
AGTTTTAAGGAGGATTTTTGTGTGTGCAAAGGAGTCATCGTAGATAAGAAGATATTTTGGTGAGTGAGGCCACAGTTTTCTGGTGAGCACTAAAACCGAAAAAATGGAAAACCGAAACCGAAACGAACCAAAAATAACCGAATCGAACCGAATTTGCCAAAACCGAATCGAACCGAACTACAAATTCGGTTTTCGGGTTAAATATGGGTTTGGTATTCTAAACCGAAAATCGAATTTATATAAATATATATAGTTTTTTTATATATTTATATATATAAAAAAATCATTAAAATTTTATCCTAATATAAAAAACAATTTTTATGCTAATAATTTTTTGCTAAAATATCTACGTAATTTTTTTTTTAAATTGTGTAATTCGTGTTATTCGGGTCAACCCGAAAACCGAACCGAATTCAAATTCGGTTTTCGGTTGAATTCTAGTTCGGCTCGGTTTGGTTTTCGAATAAGTTGGCTACGATTAGTCACTTCGGAAGCCGTTAACCAAAGCACCGGCTTTTGACCGTCCTTCTAAGGGAAGGAGTTGGAGGCTCAACTATGGTCTAAGCTACTAGAGTGAACGACACATTTCGGTTTAAGTAGTTGTTTCATTCTTTGGTACAGCAATCTAAGTTGCTTTCTAAGGCCGCTATCTAGCCTTCAAGGATGACTTTTGAAGTTTGCCACCTTGAGTTTTATGCTTAAGGAGCTTAGCTCGCCTAAGAGCTTATTAGAAGGAGTCAAAACTAGCTCGACAGCTAGGTGCTTGCTGGCGAGGGGAACTGCGAAAGGTGTTATGCTTTCTTGGTTGAATCAAAAAGTTTAACTCAACTAATTGAACAACCCGATAATCGAACCGATCAACACCCGTAGGAGAAATGGACCATTGAGGGCCCGTCGGACTGGACCCTGTAACATGATCCCATATGAGGCCTTCTTGGCTTCTTCTTTGTTTCTTTCGCTGTTTGATGCAGAAAATGTTTTATTTTGCTAAGGTCTAGAAACTTGATTGCATATTGTTAGAACATGTAAATTAGACTCATCCCAGATTACTTGTTCACATATGTAAAAGGATATTATATGGTCAAAAGATGAGATGTAAGATACCTTATGACAGTCATAAGTAATAGAAAAGTTGCAATGGTTCGTTGGTGACCGATCGATTTACTGGCCTCAATAAAAATATTTGTAATTATAAATATCATAATATCATAACTACTTGTAATGTATAAAAGCCTTTTTTTGATATTATTCACATCAAGAGAGTTTACACTTAAAATTTTAAGAATACAAATAATCAAACATATTGTACAACCAATTAAAACACAATACATTTATTAAACATATTGTACTAGTGGGCTTCCTCCTTCCCCACCACTGGACTCATTTTTGAGCCTTGACACTCAAGTTGAGGAAACTTGCAAGCCCACTCCCTTTATAGATTCCTTTGGGCCTGTTGAGGTGACGTTGGTGGATAAATTAGTAGATAACCCATTACCTAATTTTAAGGTTTCTCCTGGACATCAAAATAATATTGATGGTGGTAATTCAGAGGATAAGGAATTTGACGAACTCCTTTGCAGCTTCCAAAAGTTATCCGATGGTGATGGTATTGGAGAGCAACTTAAGAGAAACAAGAAGATCAAGGCGAAACATAAGAAGAAAAAGTTAGTGGTGGGTGGCTTTTCGCCCCCTTTGGGTTTGTTATCTCAAAAGAATGGTGATTTCCCTGTAGATGAAGAGGCTGCTATTAAGTGTATTGGCGAACAATTGGGGTATGATTTTAGATCTGTGTCTTCTAATTTGGATGGCCAAAGATCCTTTTGATTTTTGATTTCTGGTTCTTTTGGTGTTTTGTTTTGTTTCAATGATTGGTATCTCATTGAACTCTAATGGCCTTGGTGGTGATAACAAAAAAGAGTGGATTAGAAATTTAATTGATGAGTGTTGTCCTATGTTTTTTGGGGTCCAAGAAACCAAGCTGGAGAGAATTGACCATTGTCTGGCTCACTCTCTTTGGCCTCGAAACTTCATGGAGTTTGCTTTTTGTGGTTCAGTGGGAGCTTCAGGTGGTATTTTAACCTTGTGGGACTCCCACGTGTTCGTTATGGAGCAATGCTTTAAGGAGCGCAATTTTGTTGGAGTCATCGGATCTTGCATTGGCGTCTCAAGTAAAATCGGGTTACTAAATGTCTATGCTCCTCAATCTAGTACCTCAAAGGAGGCGGTATGGCGTTCTATTGACTCCCTCTTGAATTCGTCTAATATCATTTGGGTCGTATTTGGCAATTTTAACGTGGTTAGGTCTCCTGATGAGAGAAATGGTTGCCTTTTTAACGTGGGCGAGGTTTGTGCTTTCAACGACTTTATTTCACAAAATGGTCTCTTTGATTTTCCCGTCTGTGAAAGACGGTTTACTTGCTTTGATAAAGATGGCAGAAAAGCGAGCAAGCTTGATAGATTTTTGGTTTCAGCTAGTTTTTTTGATATTTGGAAGGATGCTAATGTCAATGTGTTGTATAGATCATACTCAGACCATTGCCCTATTCTTCTTAAGGTGAAAGGTGGGAATTATGGGCCTAAACCTTTTAAGATCTTTAATAAATGGTTCAACGAGATTGGGTTTGATGAGTTGGTGTCTTCAACTTGAGCCAGTTGCCCGTCCAATGCTCGGCCTGATATCAATCTCAAGAATAAGCTTAAATACTTGCGGCTTGCCATTAAGGTTTGGACCTTGGATCGTTTGGCTAATCAAAATGCCGCCAGGGATACTCTTAAAAAAACCTTCTAGACTGGGACAATAAAGCTGAAAATGGCCTCATTAACTCTTTCGACATCCATAAGAGGGAGGAATGGATGATGGACTTAAATCGGACCGAGCAACTTCGCAAGGACGATCTTAAACAGAAGGCGCGATTGAGATGGGCGGTTGAGGGGGATGAAAATACTAGATTCTTCCATTCATCGCTCAATAATAAGTTCGCTAATTTCTCTATAAAAGGTATCCTTGTAAACGGGGTTTGGGTGGAATCACCTGATGACATTAAAAAGGGTGCTCTTGAGCACTTTTCTTCTCGCTTTAAGGAAGTCAGTTTTCCTAGGCCTTCTTTTAGAAGTGGGATGTTTCGTAAGTTATCCTTTACGGACACTTCTTTCTTGGACTCTAATTTCTCCTTTGATGAAGTCAAAAAGGCGGTATGGGACTGTGATGGGTCTAAATCCCCGGGCCCAGATGGGTTCAATTTTGCTTTTATTAAAACCTTTTGGGATGTGATTAAAGACGATTTTTGGAAGTGTGTCAAGATGTTTGAATCCTCTGGTCGCCTCTCTAATGGATGCAATCCATCATTTATCGTTCTAATCCCTAAAAAGAAAGATCCTCTTGGGTTTTCAGATTTCCGCCCGATTAGTCTCATTGGTTGTGTTTACAAAGTCATCTCCAAGATGCTTGCCTCTCGACTTGCCAAGGTCATAGGTTCGGTCATTGGGCCTAATCAATCGGCTTTCATTGAAGGAAGGCAAATTCTTGATGGTTGTCTCATTGCCAATGAAATCATTAGAATGGTGACTCTTGAAAATCAGAAACTTTTACTTTTCAAGGTGGATTTCGAAAAAGCTTTTGATAGCGTTAATTGGGATTTCCTCATGAGCATTATGACGCAAATGGGTTTTGGAGATAAATGGAGGAATTGGATTTCGTATTGTCTCTCGTCGGCCTCTATCTCGGTTATGATTAATGGATCTCCTTCCAAAGAATTCAAAATGGAGCGGGGCCTTCGTCAAGGGGATCCACTTTCGCCCCTTCTTTTCCTTCTTATTGCGGAAGCTTTGCAAATTTCCGTTATCGAAGCTTGCAATAAAGGTGTTTTCAGCGGGGTTTCTCTTGCGGAGAGTAAGGTGAATGTGTCCCTTTTGCAATATGCGGACGATGCTCTCTTTTTTGGCGAATGGACGAGAACGAATGCTAAAAACCTCATCCATATTTTAAAGTGTTTTGAAAAAGGCTCTGGCCTAAAAGTAAACATATCTAAAAGTAGAATAATTGGTGTTGGAGTTCCTTCTAGTGAGGTCGAAGCTGTGGCTGCCTCTCTCGGTTGTGCAAGTGATTCTTTGCCTTTTATTTACCTCGGTCTTCCGGTGGGCAAGAGAATGCGATATTGTGATGGTTGGAATGTGGTTGTCGAGCGTTTTAGACACAAACTTACATGTTGGAAAGCTAAATCGTTATCGATCGGTGGGAGGCTTACTCTCATTAAGTCTATTCTTGGAAGCCTTCCCGTTTATTACTTGTCGCTCTTCAAAGCTCCCCAAAAGGTAATTAACATTCTTGAATCCATTAGATGCCATTTTAGGGTTTTAAAGAATCTCATCGCGGGCTCTATTGGGTGAAGTGGAAAACTATCCTCCTTGACCCTAAGTCTGGTGGCCTTGGCGTTGGTTGTCTCATCTCAAAGAACCTTAGGCTTTTGGGTAAATAGAAGTGGAGGTTTCTTACAGAAGATAAGGCCTTGTGGAATATAGTTATCAAGGAGTTTTATGGGGCTGATGGAGGTTTTAATTCTGCCGTTAATCATATAGGGGCTGGTGGAATATGGCCTGATATCATCAACGCCATTAAGGGCATTCATCAGATTTACGCCGGCTTCAAGAGCTCCTTTGTTCGAAAAGTTGTTAGTGGTTCGAATACGTTGTTTTGGAAAGACCCTTGGTGTATCAATGGGGGTTGCCTCATGGAAGCTTTCCCTAGGCTTTATGCTCTCGAGGCACACAATGATTGCAATATAAATGACCGTTGGACGTTGGCTAATGGCGAGTGGGGCTGGAGCTGGTCTTGGCGTATTCCTCCACGTGGGAGAGCCAATAATGACCTTGAGATTCTCATATCTTATGTTGGTAGTTTAAACCTTTCTGTAGAGGGCAGGGACGAGTGGAAGTGGTCGATGGATATCTCAGGTTCGTTCAAAGTTTGCACCCTCTCTCGTAGGATTCAGAATCTTCTCCTTGTTGATCATAGTGTTGTCAATCACCATCTTTGGAACTTATGGATTCCTCGGAAGGTCAATATTTGTGTTTGGAGGGCCTCCCTAAATAGATTACCTACTCGGGCCAATCTTGCTTTGCGTGGAGTCGATTTGGAGTCCGCGAATTGTCCTTTTTGTGATAACGTCACCGAGGATTTGGATCATTATGTTATCAAGTGTCGAGTCATGCTTCTCATTTGGCGAAAGGTTTGGAGCTGATGGGATATGGTTCCACCTGTGGTGTTCCCGTCCTTCAATATTTCTGACATTGCTAGAGGTATTATTGACCCGTTTGCTAATTCGAGGATTGGAAAGATCCGGCATAGCGTTTTCCAAACAGCTTTATGGGCGATACGGAAGTGGAGAAATAGGATTGTGAACGCTCCTGCGGATACAACCCCAAAGATTAAAGAGGAAGACATTTTCCCGTCCATTCAAAGACTTTCTAGGACTTGGATTGCAGCCCGTAGTGCGTTTAATCAGGCTAAATGAGACGTTTGGATATCTAGACCATATGATTTGTTTTCTTAATTCTAGTGTTTAGATTCTTATAGTTGGTGGGCTTTGGGGTTTCTTGGTTTTGTATAGTGTTCCTTGTTTTGCCTCTTTTGTGAGGCTCTGTTTTGTTTATATATATCTCAGCTTTTCAAAAAAAAAAACTTAAAATTAAACAATACAAATAATAAAGCTAAAAGTTCAACATCTACACTACATATAAGAGGGCACGGTGTGGTGACGGCGTTGGGTGCCAAACCAACGCCGTTGCCGGTGTTATGATACCCGGCTGTGAACAGGGGGCACGCCATCGAAGCCCACGCTAACACCAACACGCAGCAACGCTGCAAGTTTAAAAAAAATTGAAAAAAAGACCTAACGGCTAGTATATAATATTTTTAATTTTTTTAATTTTTTAAAAAACAATAGCCAACGGCTAGTTTTAGTTAAAAAAAAATAAAAAAAAATCCCAAACGGCTAGTTTAGTAAAAAACAAAAAAATTTATTTTTTCAAAATTTTTTACCCACTATATATATCCCCATTTCATATATATTTTTTCACACAACTTCCAATTCATACTCAATCTTTATACACATTCATTAGCAAAAAAAATGTCCGACTTTCCCAACGACGGCTCTTTTTGGAACCTCCTTAATTCTGGCAACATGAATTCCGGGTCGACGTTGAATTCTCAATTCCCCGGGTTTTCTAGCCAAGCTCCGATGACTCCCGAGCAACTAGCTTTTTTACAAACTCAACAACATGCTTTTGTTAAATTTCAACAAAATTTTCAAAACCAACAACAAAACCCACCACAATTCCCTATACCACAACAACAAAGTCAATCTTCAAACTCACTTTCACAAACCGAATCCCAACCAAAAAAGGCCGACTGAAACACACGGCTAAAAAAGGAAAAGTGGTCGAACCGATTGGCGACGTTACTTTACGTTGGACATCGGACGAGGAAACGTTACTTGCAGAATGTTTTGTGGCGGTTTCAGAGGATCGTAACGTCGGGCGGTCTCAACCGAGGGACACATTATGGTTTCGGGTTTTGAACGAATTCAATCGGTTGAATTTTGTTGCGGTTGTCGTAAGGGACTTCTACAAGAAGTTTTACAACTCCCTAGGCAGTGTACCTAATCGTTGTAGTGTAGTATAGGCAAGACTCGGGGGTTGTTATCGTTCTCTAGGGGAATAGGTTGAGAAGGTTTGATCACGATCTAACAGAATTCTAAGGGCTGAGAGAAGATTATTTTTGTATTTTTATATTTTATGAAAGCAATAAATCATATGTTTGAGAGGTTGGTTTGGTTTTAGCTATTAAAATAAATAATAATCTAAACTACTCGTGATAACAATATAATAAAAGATTGTGTTCATTTAATCATGTATTACTCCCTAGATTGCTTCTCCTAGTGTTGTTGCTTTGTCACACTTGTGATGATCTATGTAACTATTTCCTAAGTCATGAACGAATTACATGAACCCGCCGTCTATTTAATATTCCGTTAAGGCAACGCACAAGTAAGGTAGTATGAAGACTATTACAAGGCCCCTAAGAGTATATTAAATGAATTTGAAATATATTAAGAGTGGATCAACCATATAAGGGGCAAGGTAGTATGAAGACTGTTACCCTATGGTATCCTTTCTACGCAATCATGTTTTCCTAGACATATCAACAGCGATACAGACAAAAGCTAGTTTTCTAAGACCTAACATGCATATTCATCACAAGAAGCAACACCACTAAGATCTACATTCTAGGTTTCATACAATCATAAAAAACACAATAGAAGGTTTAGCCAAGCATGTTAAAGATAAAGCAAGAACAATAATGAATCAAACAACACATAGACATATTAAATGATTAAGATAATCTTACTTTATTAAAACATGAATTGAAGGAAGTACAATAGGGTTTTCAGGCCCTAAAGTCGTCCATAACAGCTACTAAACGAACTAGGGTTCGTCCCTTTCTTTTACTCTAAAGTTACACACCTAAAACTCTAAAAACGAATTTGTATATATATATATAGGAAAATCGCTGTGACGGCGTCGCGTTTTAATCGTGACGTCGTCATGAGTAGAATATTCTAGATCTTGGGCTGGGTCGTGCGAGCTGACGCCGTTGTGAAATATTATGACACCGTCATGGTGGGATTTGTGACGGCGTCACGTGTATTTTGTGACGCTGTCTCCAGCCTCTGAGTAGAAATTCTTGAGAGATTTTGGTGTAGGTCTGTAGTCTTGTCTAAATGCTGAATACCTGAAAAGGAACAATTAAGTACCTATTTTGGGCATAAATGCATGATTCAGGGGGTTAAACGACCCCAAAAAAGTGTATAAAATGATACCTCATCAAATACCCCTACACTTGGGATTTGCTTGTGCTCAAGTAAATGGGCTTTTCTACCTAGACAATAACAATATGAGGGTCATTTTTACCTACTCTTTAAAAGTATTTTACAACACAACCTTCTAGACCTTGTAATTAAAAGCACGGAAAGTATATACTAGCACCTCACATAAGTGTTTGGGATTCTCTCTTTCACTCGGTTGTATAATAAATTATAACATAATGAGGGAAACGGAAAATCAACACTCATTACCTGTCATAGCATATAAATTACCATAGGCTTGGTAAAGGATCAAACCTTCACCGCTAGGTGCAAGCATTATTCATTACTATCTAAGAGGTCTTTTCAAAGGGTTGTGGGGTGTAGGTGTAAGATAACATATAATGAAAACGAAAACGAATGGGATACATTTGGGTGACTTTGGGTGAATTTAGAGTGGAAGGGTTAGCTAATTATTTACATGAATACGTACTGATTTGGTTGCTAAGCCAAGACTCGGACGAAGATATACAAACTCTACACAACTCTACATCAATCTCTTTCTTTTTCTTTTCTCTTTTTTTGAATAACATAATACATCATAACATGGGGTTTATAACACGTACCCCTACACTTAAGCTTTTACATGCTCGATATTTACAATCTAACTAATGACCCGATTTGAGGTGGATCAAAATAACATGGAGATCATCTAACAAATGTACGGGGGTATTGACTTAACTTTTCTTTCCTATTCTTCCGCAAAATAAATACTACCATGAATCCCAATCGTCCCAAAACAGTATTTACAAGGATAAGGACTTAGCAACTGTGTACTCAAATAATTAACTTTGGTTAAAACAATAATGTACAAAAAATGAGTACATACAAGGTGAGCTAAGGCGATTTGGGTGTAACGATTGGTTTAAGGGTGACAATGTTCTTCATTAATAGTCCGGCTTAACCAGAAAATTACGAGAACCGTGAAAAAGGATAGGCTCAGAGGGTTGTACCAGGGGTATCCTACACTAAAAATGAGTACATGATTAGGGTGTGGGATAGTTACATGATCGATGTGACCATCATAACAATTACAGGTTTAAGACTTTGGTTAATCCTAATGCCTCTTATCAAGTAAATCCTAATATTCATTATGCGATCTCGGGATGCATCACAAAAACAAGTTCTAGAATTTAATATACTACCGGTACACTCTCATAATCCTAAAGTAACCAATACCAATGTTCCAGAAAAGGCGACAAAACCACGCATACACATCCGAAATGCAGAATTAGACCACATGATTTGCTCACATCCTTAACTGAACAAAGCTAAAAGTATAATATCTAAGGGCAAACCTCACATTTTGGGGGTGGCATTTGAGGGTTTTTGTGCTAGTAATATAAATTCCTATCCATGAGACGCTATTAATACTTGGTTTTCGTCGGTATGTGTCATAAATTTTTTAAATTTAGGTCAAATTTACCTCTTATGCTATGTTTCGATATATTACCTATCATTTTAAGGACAAAGCAAATGGAAAATGAAAGAATAGTTTCTAAGGCTTATTTCCCTCGTTATAAAAAAATAAACACTTACGTTAACATTGTCCGTATGTTCTATAAAGGTACCGTCGTAAAAAACGAATTAAAGGGAAAAGAAAAAAAGAGAAAAAGAAAACTAGAACTAAATCTCCCCTAGTTTGCTCAATAAGGAGAAGGAATCATTGTAAAAACAACCTGGTTAAATCGTCATCCAAGAATTGTCCAATGAAACTTCCTAAGAACTTCCAAGCTTCTTCTCATCAAATATAACCTGTAATCAAAGGCAAAGACAATTACACCAAGCATAAAATGTGCGATATACAAATATACAATATGAATTCAGGGTTTGACGCGATAAAAAGGTAAAAATACGATGAGAGAATTGTCAAACTCATTGGTTTTGCAGGTTTATAACAAAAGAGTTCATATTTAAATGTTATGCAAGTTTTGTTTTCAAAAATAATTAAAAATTTTAATTTTTCTAGACCTGGGCGATTGACGCTGTCAGGAAAATCCTGACCCCGTCACAGGTGTCGTGGTGACGTCTCCACAAGCTATGTGAAGAACGGAAGTGTATTATATTTATTGGACATGAAAAATGGTTCGGGTGGTGAGCGGGGTAGGTGAGGTAGAGACGCGAGTCTTGGCGGAGTGATATGCTAACTTTGATTTCGAAACACTGTTATATCATGTTTCCATTTGTTCCTCATAAATCAAGTTACTTTAGCACAAGATGTTTCACACAACATAAAAAGGGTGATGTATTTATGTGATATATACAAACTTAATTATCAAATGTTTATCTCTACTACTTTATAAAGCATTTAGCACATTCTAATTTTAGAAGTCTTAAAATTTTTAAGTAAAAAACATTTTTTCTTTGAGAAAGATATAAAGTCATTAGTCAATGTTCACCATACACATTTAAAAGCCTTTAAAAAACAACCCATTTAAAAGGGGAGTAACCACAAACTTTATAATTAGGTATTAAAGGTTACGTTTTATAACTATATATATATATATATATATCAATACAATCTATTTCACAATAAGAAATCCCCATTTAAAGCTTGTTACGTTTTATTGTAAGTTTTAACAGCCTAATATTGTAACTGCCCATTTTAAAAATGTAAAAGCCCATTTAAACCGTACCCCGTTTTATTGTAAGAGTAAAACACATGACACTCTTAATTGCGGGAAAAGTAAATATTGGGTTGCCTCCTAAAAAGCGCTTTTCTTTATTTACGAGTCTTGTAGCTAGACTCGAAGTCACACGTTCTTACGTGTCGTAGAAGTGGTCCAAGTCGATGATTTCCCTTGGACTTTCTCTTTCGGAGAGTTTCCTAGTGGTGGGGATTGACTGTAGGGTTTTGGTAAACTCCTCTCCGTCTGGGTCGATTAGTCTAATCTTGGCGTGCCATGCTCCATCTCCGTTTTTGGGTGGTTTGTCCCAGTTAATTGGTTTTTTAATTAGGTCCTCTGATTCCCACATATTACTTTTAAGGTTAATGGGTATGGCTCCTAAGAACTCTACCATCCTCCTAAACACTAAGGTATCCTTAAAAGGATTGAGCTCGACATCTCTAGCAATTTCCCATTCTCCGGGTAAATGGCAGTCTAAGAAGTCCTTCCTGGCATAATAAGGGGTTCGTGCGCCTATTCCATCCGAGAGAGGTCGTGGTTTGTATGACTCCCTTTTTCCAAGTGTGGTCCAATAAGGTGCTTCCTCCTCACCTAAGTCTACCCTTTTTACTCTGAATACCGACCTAGTGATTCCTTCCCCCACCACTATTTTGGCCAACCTACAATCTATAACTGCGGTGGCAGTAGCTAAGAATCCTCTCCCTACTAGCAAAGGGGTCTCGGGGTCCTTCTTCATATCGATCACGTAAAAATCATTTAATAGTTTTTGTTTCCCTATGTGGACTTCTACGTCTTTAACAATCCTAACGGGGTAGGATTTGGTTCCGTCAGCTAACCCAAAGATATGGTCAGTCTCTTATAATAATTCGATGTTGAGTTTTTTGAAGAGGTAAAGTGGGATTATGTTCACACATGATCCTAGATCAGCCAAGGTGTCGAAAGGTTTTGAGTCCCCTAATCTACAAGGTAGAGTGAATAGTCCAAGGGCAATGTATCACAAACCTATTAAAAAAACATTCAAGAATTCATGCAAACAATTATGAAATAAAATCAAATGAGAACTTCTAATGCCATCCTAATGGGGTCTTTAGCCACTTTTATTAACTTCACACCTTCATAACGCTCACCTAAAAATGATGCTTAGAACGTCAACACAATGGTTGGTGAGAGTCATAGGTTTTACGACACCAATACAAGATTTAAATCAATTATTGTGATTGTAAGAAAAAAACAAAACATGGCAGGACAAATAAGCTGGCTATTATACATGCTAGCATTCATGCAACCAACAATCACCATTGGGACGTAACGTATCCCCCGATCCAAACCACAAAAATATAGTCATGGAGAGGAATGCTATCCCTGTTAGGATTTATGTTTTCCTAAGTTAGTACCGACAGTACAAATAGTTAGTACTGATAGTTATAGTAAGTTAGTACCATGACATACGAAATGTAAGTAACTGACTGAAAAAGTCATGTACTTTAGTAGCTAAATAGTTTAGTACCGTTTTATGAATATGCATGAATAAATTCTAGAAAAGATATGTGTTAATCTGTAAGGCGATTTGTAAGCCTTGTTAGTGGTTTATATCCATAATCTATAAAAGGGCCCTCTGGCATAGTTAGATACACAACCATATACGAACTCAAGAAATCTCATAGCAATATCATATCTCAAATAGTTAGTAATCTGTAATAGTTCAAAGCAGATTAATAGAAGTTGTTATTTAGTTCTACATTGTTTTTCTTAGTACTTGTGTTAAGATTCCGCATTAACACATAGTATTCATAATCAGTGTTTCTATATAGTCAGTTGTATTTATACATCTTGGCTATCAACCTTAATATTCGTTTAGGGACTCACAGGTGGTATCAGAGCCTGTGAGAAACTCTGAATAAGAAGAACAATCAAATCAAACTCTCATACTCTTAAACTAAACATGTCTGCATCACCATCACAAGATGAAATTCCACCACCACCACCTCCACCATCATCACAAACACCAACCCAACAAACTCCTCATACAGTTTCAACCATCAAGCTGCCTATTCTTAAAAAGGGAGAATATGATATCTGGGCTATGAAGATGGAGCACTATTTGGCCCATACAGACTATCCAATCTGGGAGGTTATACAAAATGGGAATGGTCCTGTATCAATCACTACAGATACATCAGGACAAATTAAGGTTTTGCCTCCTAGAACTGCAGAAGAGATAGTAGCCAGAGAAAGAGAGAGAAAAGCAAGGACCACCTTGCTTATGGCCCAACCAGAAGATCATCTTGCCAAGTTCCATAAGATGACATACAAAAGAAATTGGGATGCCATCAAAATGCAAGATTTGGTGGAAATGACGAATCCAAGAAGATGCAGAAGTATATCTTGAAGCAACAGTTGAAGGATCTCAGGTATCTCAACACAGAAGGCTTCACAAAGGATATGACATAGGTTCAAAGTCTACCAAGTCATTGAATTCATGGAGCAGGTGTATCTACTGAGGATGCTAATCAAAAGTTCCTAAGATCTCTACCTTCTGCCTGGTCACAAGTTTCCCTAATTATGAGAACCAAACCAGGGGTAGACAGTCTTAGTTTTGATGATTTATACAATAATCTAAGAGTCTTTGAGAGTGATATAAAAGGCTCTACTGCATCATCATCCTCAAACTGGCAAAATGTAGCTTTTGTCTCTAAGAACACCAGCAGTACTAATGAAGTTAGTACCGCTTATTGTGTTCCCAATCTTTCTGGTCAAAACACAAAGTATGAACAAACTTCATCATACTCACTTCTTTCTAATCAATCAAGTTTCCCTCAACTGGATCATGAGGACTTGGAACAGATTGATGAATATGACCTTGAAGAAATGGACTTGAAGTGGCAAGTGGCCATGATCTCAATGAGAATGAAAAAGTTTTACAAGAAGACTGGTAGAAAGCTACAATTTGATGCAAAAGAACCAGTTGGCTTTGATAAAACCAAAGTGGAATGTTACAATTGCCACAAGACAGGCCATTTTGCTAGAGAGTGTAGAATCAAGGGAACTCAAGATCACAGGAGGAGGGATGCATGGAATTCTGGAAACAAGGATGGGAGCAGAACTGGACAGAAGGAGGATTCTAAAGCATTGGTGACAGTTGATGGAGAAGGTGTGGATTGGACAAATCATTCAGAAGATGAAGATTATGCTTTGATGGCTTGCAACAGCTCAGACTCAGACACAGAGGTAATTTATTGTTCAACAACCTAATTTAAAGGAGTCTATGATAATCTTTAAAAATTGTATAGATGCCAGGGAGAGAACATACTTAGTGATGGCAAGCATGAAAGAAAGGCATATTCCTCGAGTCTTACGAGAAAGTTGAAGCTCAGTTTAGTGCTTCATCACAAGGAACAAAACTTGGTATGAACAAAAGATAAAGTTTATGAAAATAGATTTAGATGATAAAACAGATGTCCTCACATACCATAAGAAACTATTAGCAGAAGCTCAAAAAGAAAAAGAAGATTTAAAGGCTAAAGTAGAAAAATGGCATAATTCTTCTAAAAATCTTGGTAAACTGCTAAATATTACCCAATGAGTGCCTAAAGATACAGAGTTTGCCTATGGGTATGGGGATCACAGATATGATAGGTTATTATATGAGTTATGAAAATGGAAGTGTTGGCAAAGACTTTTAAGAATACAAGAAAGAAAAGTGAGATAAGAAAACCAACCTTTGTAGAAAAGGTTGTTACAGCAGAGGAAATGCATGCTGTACCCCCACCCATGACAGGAAATCACATGCCTTCAGGACCTGATGTAGAAATAGACGATTCTAAGTTTACATATGGTCCAAAACAGACTCAACCTAATGAATCTGAATCACAATCAAGTGAATTTGATACCTATAAATCTAACACTAGTATAGAACCTTCTGAATTATGGTCCCTGAACTAGTTTCATTGATCTAATGTAAAAACTTCAACCTAAGGTTTGTCCTGATGCTCCTATTCATTTGAGGAGTTTGAAGTCGAATAGGAAGTGAGATATGGTGTAGTTTACCAACCAAACAACAAGCAACACCTAGTTTTGCTAACCAGCAAGTAAAAACTCCTAGGGAAAATGTTAAGAGTAAGTATACACATAGTCAAAAACTTAAAGTTGATAAGAAAGATTTGGGGCATGGGTTTGCTGTAAGAGCATGTTTTGTATGTGGAAGTCTTAATCATTTGATTAGAGATTGTGATTTTCATAAGAAGAGGATGGCAAGAAAAGCTGAGTTAAACAATGGTTGGAATAATGTGCAAAGAGTGAATAAACAAAAACAATTTGTTCCTTCAGCAGTACTAACTAAAAACTGTATAACATCCCAGTTAATACTAGCTAGAACTAGCGTTTACTAAAAAATTTAGTACTGCTAGGCAAAGTGTTAACAGACAGACAGTACTAACTAGTACTGCCATGAAAGTAATATTGTTAAGCCCAATGTGAATAGAGTTAGACCAGCAAATGTTTTTTATAAAACTCATTCATTATCCTCAAGACCTTTAAAAAAGATAACAGTACTTAGAACAGATTTTTTAAATCAAAAGTTTAATACTGCTAAGGTAAATGCAGTTAGTACTGGTTGGGGAAAAAGGAAAACTGCTGTTAAGCCCTCCACAAGTTTAATTGGAACCACCAAAGAACACCATGGTGTGATCCAAATACAAATAGTGGATCCAGTCTTGGAAAATGTTACACTTTCAAAGATCCACTAGGCAGACTCAAGCCAAACAAGGCTTGAGATCCCTAAGAGGAATCTATATCTCTTTGTTTCATCGGCAAGATTATCCACACAGAGCTCTAAAAGAATAAAAGGAATGGGTTGATTAGTGGATGTTTCCAGCACATGATTTACTGGGAAACAAGGCCTACCTTGATGAATTTCAAGACTTTAATGGTGGCCCTGTTGCTTTTGGAGGTAGTAGAGGTTATATCACTGGTAAAGGTAAAATAAAAACTGGAAAGTTAGATTTTGAGGATGTGTGCTTTGTGAAATAACTTCAGCATTTCAAATCTCTTTCTGTGTCACAAATGTGTGACAAAAAGAACAAGGTTCTTTACTGAACTCTGAAATAGTCTTGTTTTGTCTCTGATTTTAAGCTACCAGAATAAAAATCAAGTATTAACTTATAATCACCTAGACAAACAACATGTACAGTTTCAATTAGAGAACATTGTTCCATTTAGGAAGGATTGGCTTTTTTAAATTGCAAAGGCTACAACTGATGAATCTAACAAATGGCATAGGAGGTTGGGTCATGTTAATTTCAAAAACCTTAACAAACTTGTGAAGGGAAACCTTGTCAGAGGTCTACCTTCAAAGATTTTTCAAAATGACCACACTTGTGTTGCTTGTCAGAAAGGAAAGCAACACAAGGCTTCTTGTAAGGCCAAAGCAGTAAGCTCTATTAGCCAAACCCTACAACTTCTTCAATGGGGATTTGTTGACACTACATCTATAAGAGCTTACACCATAAGACCTATTGCCTAGTAATCACTGATGATTTTAGCAGGTTTAGTTGGGTATTTTTCTTAAGAACTAAGGATGAAACTAGTGCAATCCTTAAGGACTTTATAAGACAGATAGAGAACCAATTGAATCAAAAGGTTAAAACTATTAGAAGTGATAATGGTACAGAATTTAAGAACAAGGATGTTATTGAATTCTGTGGGTCAAAGGGGATCAAGAGGGAATACAGTAATGCCAGAACTCCACAACAAAATGGAGTTGCTGAGAGAAAGAACATGACCCTTATTGAGGCTGCAAGGACCATGCTTGCAGATTCATTCTTACCTAACACTTTTTAGGCTGAAGCAGTTAGTACTGCTTTTATGTTCGAAACAGGTATTAGTGACAATCCTCATAATAAACAACCTTATGAACTTTTTATACTGGTATGAATACAATTATATTATATAAGACCTTTTGGGTGCCATGTGACCATCTTGAATACCATTGACCACCTTGGCAAGTTTGCTGGAAAATCAGATGAAGGGTTTTTAGTTGGGTATTCTCTACAAAGCAAGGCTTTTAGGGTATACAATTTAGAAACCAAAAGAGTTGATAAAAACTCACATACACCTCTTGTAGAGACAAACCAAGATGTAGTGCAGAAAAGGACCAACATGGCTTTTTGATCTTGATTATTTAACTGATTCTATGAATTATCATCCTGTTAGTTTAGAGTAATCAAGCTAACCTACATGCAGGTCAAAAAAAGCTAACAAAATGCAGTACATAAGATGAGTATTCTACCACATGTAATATAATACTCCAATTATATAAGTCTCCAAGTGTAAAATGCCAACCACCAATCCAAGCTCCGCTTGTTTTATTTAATTTGAAAAAGAGACACAACTACAAGAAAAACATTAAATACAAAAGTGCACTTTTGTAGGCACCACTGTTGCATTTAGCGTACGCAACAAGCCTTTAAACCCCTCGGTATCCCGAGTGGACGAGTTATAGTCTCGTGAGGGTTTCCAGTTAACTCACCCACAAAGTTTGATAAATTTCTTTTTTGGATGCAGAAATCGAGTAAGAAATACACGGGCCCATGCACATCAAACTTATCAAACTACAAATTTTTTGTTATATATATATATATTTTAGTTTTTTTAGGTTTTTTATTTATTATTTACTATTACTATTATTATTATTATTATTATTATTATTTTGATTTAAGTTACCTTAATAATACAGTTCAAGTGAGAATGATCCACATTTAAACGTTGAGGGTATATGATTTTTGGTATGTACTCACGAAATGGATATTCATTTGTTTTCACAATGTGATAGCTTTTTTTTGTTGTCTTAATAGGTTTATCTTTTTCGGTTTTATTGTTAACGATGATATGAGGTGGTGGATCTTTTTGAATTTTTGAAGAATCATTAAACTTTCCACTCCTGGTGAATACGACATTCACTTGCTCGGTGTGAGCTTGAGGAGGAGGTGGCGGTTTAGTCCTATCGGTTTGTTTTGAAAAGACGTTTTGAGACTTCGACCACTCATCTATTTTTCTTTCCATATTTTTAATTTTAGTTTGGAAATTCTTTTCATTTTGCTTCATCTTTAAAATCATATCGTTAATATTGTTTTTGACAAACATATTTGCAACTCTTTGATCATCCAAGAATTTAGTCATTAATTTTTCAAGATCAGTTTTAGATTGAGGTTCTTGGTTGACTGTTTTAGACTCTTTGTTAGGTAAAACACTGGTGGTTTTACCATCGTCTCTATCATAAAGTTTACGATAATCAGTTCTCATGCTACGGACACATCTTTTAAAATCTTCGAGATCATTTTTCACCTCATTGTTTAATTCTGTGAGCGATTTCTCAGGATCATTAGGATCATGATAGGATTGGTGAGAAAACGAATTATGAGAATCTTGGTTTTGATAATCTTCAGATCGGATGTAATTTGCTTCATGACGTTCACACATCGGCGTGTCATCGTTCATGCTATTTTTAAAAGAGTTTCCATTTCTAAGCTCATTATATTTCTTACGCATATCTTGCAATTCTTCATTTAAGCTTATAATTTGAGAATCCATTTTTATAGTTAGAGCTTCCAATTTTTCTATTAATCGAGAATTATCATCATTACTATTACTTCCATCAGCAAAAGCAACATATTTTCCATGATGTTCGTTTTGAGATTTAATGGGCCAATCATGTTCGAAAAGGACTTTGTCCTCGAGAAATTGAAAAGCTTGAATCGGGCTTTTATAGAGGAAGATTCCTCCAGCAGTTATGTCCAGGATTCCTTGAGTAGGTTCCTCTAGACCGTGATAGAATATTTGAATAATACCTCCTTTGGTCAGACCGTGCCCATGACATTTTCGAAGCATGTTCTTTAGTCGTAACCAGGCTTCGGTTAGACTTTCACATACGAGTTGAGAAAAATTTCTGATTTCAAGCAAAAGACGGTTAAACAACGAAGATGGAAAGAAATTGTTTATAAAAACTTTTCTCATTTGATCCCACGATGTTATAGACTCTTCATTAAGTTCGTTAAACCAAGTTTTAGCTTTATTGGATAGGGAATAGGGAAATATCAAGAGCTTGACAGCTTCACTTCGAGTTTCACCATATTTAAACATGTCGCAGATTGCGAGGAATTCACGGATGTGGTCATGCGGATCGGCCCGCAGATAACCATCGAATTTATTTTCGCAAATCATTTTCAAGTGGGTATTGTTAATAACAAAGTTGTTATCAACATCGATTTGAACAATGGCAGAATTAGGAGTCGGTGCTACAGTCTTAGCACTTTCCCACATAAGTTGATCATCGGGATCAAGAATTATCTGTTTGGGTTCGACATCCTCTTCAGGTATATTTATAACGATAAAGTCATTAATGGTAGAATTTTGAGTTGAAGATTTGAATGATTCGATCTCGATGGATTCTTTCTGGATAGTTTTAAATTTACAAGACCTTTTTATTAAATTTTTATTTAATTTATATATTAAATTCACAAGTTTTTTTCCAAAAGATAGAGGATTTATACATATGTTAAGCATTTTTCAAAAAGACATTTATATATATATATAATTAAGGCTAATAGGATAATATTTAAAATAAAATAAATTATCTTCATCTATTTTTTTTAATTTTTTAATTTTTATACATTTATATATATATATAAATATATACATATATATATATATATATATATATATATATATATATAGGTATATTTTAATTTAATTATATATAGCAAATAAGGATAAACAAATAAAAGATTTTTTTTTGGATAGATACGGCGTACTTTAGGAAAAGTGCGCCGGTTTTTCTGGAAATTTATGTTTTTTTTCCCGAATATTATGATAAACTAGACAATTACAAATACACAAAGCATACAATCAGATAAGATATAATTTCAAATGATTATAAAACATAAGACTAGCAGATTGGGGGTTTTGTTTTTTTTTCTTTTTTGAAATCAAATTCTGTTTGTGAAAATTTGCAGAAAGTACGGCGTACTTCCTGGGAAAAAATGATTTTTGGGTTTCGTTTGCCAGAAAACGGTAAGGCGAGTTTGAAAATTTTTTTTTGAAACAAAATAGCACCAGAAATAAGCAACAAACTATAATAACTTAAACAATTCCCCCCCATCAGCAACGCGCCCAAAAACTTGATGTGTTTCAAAAGCTTTAAATTTTATAATAACTAGAAATTCCAATTGTTTACTATAAAAACACAAACACTCGGGAAGGAATCCTCGTTTCAGTGTATAGTATAGCTTTAGTATCGGTCCAGGTCGATTCAGAGGAATTGAAGTTTTCACAGTTTGTAATTAAGGTGCTAAGGTTAATAAGATTGTCACGGATCAAATTAACCAAATTGTGCATATATCGAATATTAGAAAAAAAAGCAATTAAGAGATGATTTAATCAAATGATTAAGGTATGTTTGTTTAGGCAATGATCACTTAGATAATGATGTGTTTGGAATAGTGTTTAAAATAGAGTTATCACAAGTTATAAATTCTTTCGGCCTTTAAATATAACTAGTGATTATATCGATTAATAACAACAGATCCTTTCGGCATTTATAAGTTATTATAACCAATATATTAGATGGATTGATAGAACACATGTATAAAGAAACCTTTTGACCTATTTTCTTATATAAAATATGTTTTACCAATTCAATAAACTCATATCCAAACACTCCATATTCAAGATCACAAAAATGCCCAAACAAACATAAGATTACTACTCCATAATCAAATAAGTAACAAAACACATAACATTCATCATGAATTCAGTAAAGATCTTATTCAAAGGATAAACAAGATTTATACCAACTTCAAGAACAAATGTTGATGATTTCACAAGTTTTCCCAACGAAAACTATATTACATTCAAAGTAAACCCGGAAACTATGAACAATTCTGTCACAATCACTTATAGATTCGAATTACACTTCAATGCTACTTCCTTGGATGGATTATAATCTGGAAATTGATGGTGGATAGTGGTGGTAGTCGATGGTGGTGATGGTGGTTTGAAGTGGTGTTTGGTTCCTTGGTTTGTCAGGCCAAGATCACCAAAAACACCTATTATAAGTGTTAGAAATGAAGTGGGGAGTTGTGTGTGAGTTGTCTGAAATGAGGAAGCCAAGAGGGCTATTTATAGGCTCTTCAGGGGCAAAAGTGCGGCGCACTTGAGGTGTAAATGCGATAGCATTTAATGGATTTATTTAAGTCTGGATGGAAGTGCGGCACACTTACAAATAAGTATGGCGTTTTGAGGAGTTAATGCAGGTGCATTTATTAGACTTTAATTCTTCAGACTTTGGGAGAAAGTGGTCTTTGGCTTCAAAGGAAAGTGCGGCGGACAATGTTATAAGTGCGGCGGACTTCATGAATTTTAGCTAGAAATCTTTCTTTTCTTGTATTCGCCTCCCAAAGTGTATATATTCTTGAGCTTGGGCCTGTAGTGTCTTCAAGTGAACCTATAAGCAATTCAAGCTTTAAGTTACAAATCTTCACGAAAATGATCAATTAACATAATAACGCCATATAAAAAAAATAAATAAAAAATATTGTTTTAGTAAATTTTTGGGCGTTATTAGTATGACTCCCTTTTCCAAGTGTGATCCAATAAGGTGCTTCCTCCTCACCCAATTCTACTCTTTTTACTCTTAATACCGACCTAGTGATTCCTTCCCCTACTGCTATTTTGGCCATCCTACAATCTATTACTGCGTTGGCAGCAGCTAGGAATCCTCTTCCTACTAGCAAAGGGGTCTTAGGGTCCTTCTTTATATCGATCACGTAGAAATCATTTATTAGTTTTAGTTTTCCTATGTGGACTTCTACGTCTTTAACAATCCCAACGGGGTAGGATTTGGTCCCGTCCACCATCCTAAAGGACAAGGTTAGTTTTCTTCTAAACAGTCCAATGTTAGTTTTTGAAGAGGTAAGTTGGGATTATGTTCACGCCATGATCTAGATCAGCCAAGGTGTCGGGGAAAAAAAAAAAAAAAAAAAAAAAAAAAAAAAAAAAAAAAAAAACAAAAAAAAAAAAAAAAAAAAAAAAAAAAAAAAAAAAAAAAAAAAAAAAAAAAAAAAAAAAAAAAAATAAAAAAAAAAAAAAAAAAAAAAAAGGTTTGGTGTCCCTAACCTCAAGGTAGAGTGATAGTCAAGGGTCTTCATTTTCGCAGGGATTTCCCATAGGAGATGTGATCAGTTTTTGCCTAGTTCTAGCTCTTCTACGTATTTATCTTAATATGGCGTTATAGATTGGGGCGTGATCAAAAACTTGTTGCGGTTGTCATTAGGACTTCTACAAAGAAGTTTTTACCACTCCTAGGCAGTTACCTTAATCGATGTAGTGTAGTATAGGCAAGACTCGGGGGTTGTTATCGTTCTCTAGGGGAATAGGTTGGGAAGGTTTGATCACGGTCTAACATAATTCTAAGGGTTGAGAGAAGATTATTTTTGTATTTTTATATTTTATGAAAGCAGTAAATCATATGTTTGAGAGGTTGGTTTGGTTTTAGCTATTAAACTAAATAATAATCTAAACTACTCGTGATAACAATATAATAAAAGATTGTGTTCATTTAATCATGTATTACTCCCTAGATTGCTTCTCTTAGTGTTGTTGCTTTGTCACACTTGTGATGATCTATGTAATTATTTCCTAAGTCATGAACGAATTACACGAATTCGCCGTCTATTTAATATTCCGTTAAGGCAACGCACAAATAAGGTAGTATGATGACTATTACAAGGCCCCTAAGTGCATTTGAAATATATTAAGAGTGGATCAACCATATAAGGGGCAAGGTAGTATGAAGACTGTTATCCTGTGGTATCCTTTCTACACAATCATGTTTTCCTAGACATATCAACAGTGATACAGACAAAAGCTGGTTTTCTAAGACCTAACATGCATATTCATCACAAGAAGCAACACCACTAAGATCTACATTCTAGGTTTTATACAATCATAAATAAACATAATAGAAGGTTTAGCCAGCATGGTTAAGATAAGCTAAGAAGAACAATAATGAATCAAAAAACACTAAACCTTACTTGATTAAAACATGAATTGGAGGAAGTACAATAGGGTTTTTAGGCCCTAAAATCATCCCTAACAGCTGCTAAATGAACTAGGGTTCATACCATCTTTTTATTCTAAAGTTACACACACAAAACCCAAAATCCGGGTTTGAATATATATGAAAAACGTTGTGACAGCGTCGCGTTTTAATCGTGACACCATCATGAAAGAGAATATTCTAGATAATGGGCTGGGTCGTATGCTCTGACATCATCGTGGAATCATGTGACACCGTCTTGATCTTCGTGATGACGGCGTCACGTTGTATCTGTGACGTCGTCTCCAGTCACTATAGAGAAATTCTTGATCAATGTTGGTGTAGGTCTGTAGTCTTGTCCGTTTCTTCTCCAAATGAGCCAAAGTCACGTGTATTTCCTCCAAATACAAAATACCTAAAAAGGAACGAATAAGTACCTATTTTGGGCATAAACATACGATTTAGGGTGTTAAACGACCCCGAAAATTTGTATAAAATGACACCTCATCAAATACCCCTACACTTGGGATTTGCTTGTCCTCAAGCAAATGAGATTTTCTATCTAGACAATAACAATATGAGGGGTCATTTTACCTACTCTTTAAAAGTATTTTACAACACAACCTTCTAGACCTTGTAATTAACAGCACAGAAAGTATATACTAGCACCTCACATAAGTGTTTGGGATTCTCTCTTTCACTCGGGTGTATAATAAATTATAACTTGTGGGGGAAACGGAAAATCAACACTCATTACCTGTCATAGCATATAAATTACCATAGGCTTGGTAAAGGATCAAACCTCCACCGCTAGGTGCAAGCATTATTCATTACTATCTAAGAGGTCTTTTAAAGGGTTGTGGGGTGTAGGTGTAAGATAACATATAATGGAAACAGAAACGGATGGGATATATTTAGGTGGCTTTGGGTGAATTTAGAGTGGAAGGGTTAGCTAATTATTTACACGAATACACATTGGTTTGGTTGCTATGCCAAGACTCGGACGAAGATATACAAACACTACACAACTCTACATCAATCTCTTTTTTTTAATAACATAATACATCACATGGGGTTTATAATACGTACCCCTACACTTGAGCTTTTATATGCTCGATATTTACAATCTAACTAATGACCCGATTTGAGGTGGATCAGAATAACATGGAGATCATTTGACAAATATATGGGGGTATTGACTTAACTTTTCTTCCCCATTCTTCCGCGAAATAAATACTACCATGAATCCCAATCGTCCTAAAACTGTATTTACAAGGATAAGGACTTAGCAACCGTGTACTCAATAATTAACTTGGGTTAAACACAATAATGTACTAAAAATGAGTACATACAAGGTAGGCTAAGGCTTTTTGGGTGTAACGATTGGTTTAAGGGTGACAATGCTCTTCATTAATAGAGGGTTGTACTAAGGGTATCCTGCACTAAAGGTGAGTGCATGGCAAGGGTGTGGGATAGTTATATGATCGGTGTGACCATCATAACAATTACAGGTTTAAAACATGGGTTAATCCTAATGCCTCTTATCAAGCAAATCCTAACACTTACTATGCGGTCTCAGGATGCATCACAAAAACAAGTTCTAGAATTTAATATACTACCGGTACACTCTCATAATCCTAAAGTAACCAATACCAATGTTCCAGAAAAGGCGACAAAACCACGCATACACATCCGTAACGACGGAATAGACACACATGATTGCTCACTCCTTAACTCGAACAAGCTAAAGGTATAACATCTAAGGGCGAACCTCACATTTTGGGGGTGGAATTTGAGGGTTTTTGTGCTAGTAATATAAATTCTTATCCATGAGACGCTCTTAATACTTGGTTTTCGTCGGTATGTGTCATAAAAAAATTAAATTTGGGTCAAAATTACCTCTTATGCTATGTTTCGATATATTACCCATCATTTTAAGGACAAAGCAAATGGCAAATGAAAGAATAGTTTCTAAGGCTTATTTTTCCCCTACACTTAAGTTGAACATTGTCCCTAATGTTCTATAAAAGTACCCGTAAAAACGAATAAAGGGAAAAGAAAACAAGGAAAAGAAACTAGTACTCCCCTGGTTTGCTCAATAATAGAGAAGAAACATGCGATAACTGGTTAAATCGTCATCCAAGAATTGTCCAATGAAACTTCCTAAGAACTTCCAAGCTTCTTCACATCAAATATAACCCGTAATAAAAAAACAAAGACAACTACACCAAGCATAAAATATGCGATATACAAATATACAATGTGAATTTAGGGTTTGACTCGATACTGCAGTAAAGATAGGATGAAAGAATTGTCAAACTTATTGGTTTTGCAGGTTTATAACAGAAGATTACATATTTTAAATGTTATGCAAGTTTTATTTTCAAAAATAATTAAAAACTTTAAGTTTTTTGGACCTGGGCGTTTGACGCCGTCAGGAAAATCCTGACCCCGTCACAGGTGTCGTGGTGACGGCGTCGCGTGTAAATCGTGATGCCGATCCCCCCCCCCCGTTCCACGTTCTTGTGAAAAACATAAATTTTTGTTTTTTGATGAAAAAATTTTTGCACTCGATTCCATAAGTTAATTCCTGTACAAATAGCTGCATAAAACCCGAGATTTGACAATGTACTCATATGACTCGAAACTCGCGAATTAATCTAAACAAATTATTTAACATACTTGAACTTGGTTCAAAAACCAGATAGATTCCTCTACACTTATTGTTTGCAAAATACCTTTGATTGAAATTAAGACGAGGTTAAAACAATACAAAGCATGATTACAAGATAGAGTTCGAACATGATAGAATAAAATGAAAAGAATAAAACACATGACACTCCTAATTGCGGGAAAAGTAAATATTAAGTTGCCTCCCAAGAAGTGCTTTTCTTTATTTTACGAGTCTTGTAGCTAGACTCGAAGTCACATGTCCTTACGTGACTTCTCCTTCATCATCCATTCTAGTTAAGTATTCGGGTCTGAGTTCTAGGCAATCTTTGTAAAATCCTAATATTTTGCTCATTACATACTCTACTCCTCTTCTCTTGTCCTCCTCGTTGCTAAGGTAGACTGATTTTGTGTGCTCTTTTTCTAGGTTTGACAATGAGTCGTATTGTTCTATCTTATGGGGCATCTTATAGACAACTTCATTGTTTCTGTTGGTGAACCTAACTACTCCTTCGGGTAGGTCATGAGTCATGTTGGATATTTACACAAAAGGTTTCCCTAGCACTACTTGTGACAGCCTAGGGTCTATAATTGAGCTAATGTCCTTAATAATCATGAAGTCTACGATATAGGTGAAGTTTCCTACGAAGACATGCATTCCTTTAATCCTTCTTGTAAAATTTCTAACTCCTCTATTCGCATTTTCCCTTGGGTTGAGTTTTCTCCTCATGATCCAATTATACATCATTCGGGCCATGATATATAGAGGGGATTTAAGGTCAATGTAGGCTTTTTCTACATGCACATGCCTAATGTTGCATGGTATCTTGAGGTTCGAGGGGCATCCTTCCATAATGATAGGGTTTTGTAGAAATATTGAGGGGATTGGGCCACACATGAGGTACTTGTGATATGCGAGTTCACTCCTAGTCGAGAATATGTCAAAATACTCCACTTCTTGCCCTTCTGCTTTGGGTTCCTCCTTGCGAGAATTGTCATCCTTCAAGATGATCTTAATAAACATTACGTCTCAATCTTCCTCTTTGGTGCAAATGAGTTCAGTATTGGATGATTAGGGAACTAATCCGGGTGATTCGAAGAATGAATTGAATTTGAGGACTTTTTCGGTTATGAAAGTAACTGATAGATCGGGTGGTGTAGGAGGGTCGAAGTGGATATTTTTTAGGTTGTCCTCTTCTTTCTTATTCTCTTTTTCTCCGTTATTATAAGAGGTGCTTTGTTGCTCGGTATGGATTGTGATGGCGTTGATCGAACCGTGAGTTATTGGTAAGCATTGCGGCTTTAGTTGGAGGTAAGAACGGAGCAGACAAAACAGGATAAGAACTCACAGTTTTTCGGTTTTTTCTTAACCGAATCGCTAGTCGTGTGCCCACTATTCATCGGTGAGCGACCTTCATGTCACAATGTCCGACACCTTGAGATTTTGTAGTCATCCAACTTTGTTGTTGTTTAAAAATCAGCTTCACACTTGGACTGTATAGCGACCGTGAGATGCCATGACAATTAGATAATCAATCCTTCACGGTTTGATGATGTTAAAGCTTCGAGGATTGGTTCGTTGAAAGAACGGTTAGGGATCGAACGATGGGTTGGAACCGGTTAGGTTGTGGTTTTGAAAAATATAATTTTGAGAATTTTGGGGTTTGTCTCCACCTAAGGTTTTTTGGGTGACTTCTCCTTGATGGATTATAGGAATCATCAAGATTGTTTTGCTCGGGCTTGAAAGATATAATCCACTTACCTACCCGCATCATCGGTACGCGAGGATCGTATTCAACTAAGACTTGTTCGGGGATCTTTCAAGCAATACTGGTTGTAGTGGGGACCACACAATCTCACATGAGGTAGTTATTTTTGTTTCACCTAGTAGGTAGGTGTTAGAGCAAGATGAGTCTTCCATCAAGCTTGGAATTTTATATTTCGAGCTCAGATTAGGATGGCCTGTCTGATGTACTCGGGACATCTTGAGGCAGTGCGATTGCCTTGACTGCTTACGAAAACCCTTGGGTCATTCCAACTTTCGTTGTCATAGAGGGCGAGATCCTCTAATAATGCCCATGATTCTTCGGCGTTTCGGTCATGAAGCTTACCACCGGCCGATTGGTTAATGGTTCGTCTTGTGACAGGATTGACATGGTCATAAAAAATTTGGACTTAGAGCCAAAGGCTGATGCCATGATGAGGGACTTTTTGTAGTAAGTCCTTGAAACAAGTTCATGCTTCTGAAAAAGATTCTCCATGATGTTGTTGGAATATCATGATATCATTGTGGAGTTTTGCGGTCCTTCCCGGTGGAAAGAATTGAGCAAGGAAACGAGTAGTAAGATCCTCCCATGTGGTGATGGATCCTGCTGAAAGATGTTCAAGCCAATTGCTAGCTTGATCGCGAAGGGAAAATTGAAATAAACGCAGACGCGTTCTTTCCCTAAGGTCAAGTGAGTCCACTAGTTTTAGGAAATCCTTGAGGTGTTGGTTTGGATCCTCGGACCGAAGTCCGTGGAATGAGCATCCGTTTTACACCAACCGGATGGTGTCGGATCGAAGAGGTACCACATTGTTCCCTACAGGGAGCTCAATGGCATTTCTATAGCCCTCATGGCTAGGTTTGGAGTAGATCTCCAGAGATGCGGATAGGCATTCTCGACTCCCCATGGGTGACGAGAATGGGTACGAAAACAGATAACACAAGACCAGTAGACTACGAGAAAGAGTAATATATGGAAATTAAATCTTACAAAAAAGGATTCATATCCACAGTCAGAGAACTAAAGCTATCAAAACCTTAATGATCCTGAGATAAAACCCTAAAACACCTAATCATCTACCCCCTCACCGAGGCACGCGACTCACAAAAAACTTGTTAAGGGTAGGGCGACAAAAAAAAAACAAAGGCTAAGTGTGCGAAATACGATATAATGGTAAGCAAATGTGAAATAACGAACACCTTCCGTCACCACATAATCCGACAAAATGCTTACGATACGGCCCCACTCCACGACTCCCCACCCCCAGAACACACCGAATAAATTTCACGCTATTCCTTACCCCGGAACGACTACACTCCAAGAAGTTTTACAACTCCTTTAGGTAGTGATACCTAACCTAGTTATTGTAAAATTACAATAGAAAACTATAAAGTGTAGGTTTTTGTATTAAATGGCAATGACTCCCCCACATAGCAAATCCCCGCCAATATTCTATCCTCGCAATCAACACATCAATACTCATAAACTCAGTGAGGTATTGTTTAAATATAAAGTAAGAAGATCACATAAGCGTTTATTCTAACCATAAGGGAAAAATGGATGGATAATCGAATAAAAAATCAAAGGCGTCGTTTGGAATGCAACGGACTACACATAAACTACGGGTTGAGAGATATCATGATAGAGACATGTTCTTGGTTGGTTTTTTATGTTCTTAATCAACTAAATAATAAAAAAAAACTAACAAGAATAACTACTTAAGGTGAATCCACAAAACAAAAAACAAAAAGAAAAAAAAAAAAAAAAAAAAAACCCCCCCCCCAACACACACACCCTCTGAATATGTGGTGTTTCACAATACTTTAAGCCATTACAAAATATATATCCCAACGCTGAGCCCCAGGAAACCCCCCCCACCACAAAATACGGTAAATTATGCCCAAGCAAAGTTACGCTAGTATCTCCTAGTGCTGTATAACTTTGTAACAACACTTGTGATGATCTAATGTAATTAATTTCCTAATTCATGAACGAATTACACGAACCTCCCCCCCCCCCCCATCTATTTAATATTTCGTTAAGAAACACACAAGTAAGGGTAGTATGAAGAACTATACCAGCCCCTAAGAGTTATAATTAAATGCATTTGAAATATACTAGGGTGGATCAACCATATAAGAGGTGGCCAAGGTAGTTACTGAAATTGTATCCGATGGTATCCTTTCTACACAATCATGTTTCCCTAGACATATCAACAACGATACAAACAAAAGCTGGTTTTCTAAAACCTAACATGCATATTCATCACAAGAAGCAACACCACAAAGAACATACACCAAGGTTTTCATACAATCATAATAACACAATAGAAAGTTTGAGCCAAGCAAGTAAAGATAAAGTAAAACAATATAAAATCACACAACCGAAGACATAATGAATGATTAAAGATAGACTAACTTGAATAAAAGAAAAAAAAAAAAAAAAATGATCAAGACAAAACAATGTAAAAATTTAAAAAAACGATGAATTAAGAAGAAACAAGCGAACAAGGAATGAGAAAGACAACCTATAAAGATTCCGAGAAATAGGGGGGAGGGGGAAGAGACAAGGTAGGGTGGTTATTATAATTATACGTTTATTAATAAATTAAAACAATTTTTTAAATGTTTTTTTTTTTTTTACTAAAAAGAATTTTTAAATTTTTTTAGTTTTTTTTTTATATTTTTATATTTTTAATTATGTTTTTTATTTTTTTAACTTTTTTATTTTATTGTACGTCTTTTTTTTATTTTAAATACAAAAGGAGAAAAAACAAACATTAACAAATAAACAATCAGATTAAATAAGAAGAAAAATCTCAAAGTAAAATTCCTTGTCGCCTCCGGAGGTCCGCCACGGCTTCATCTTCCTCCCTATTCACACATCCCTGATGCATACATACCCCACGGCCCCCACCCCTTCGTAACCCAGCTAACGCCTCCCTAGGTAACCCGCCCCATTATACTTAACAACACCCACTATAATAACTCTCACACGTTAGAACAACAATAAGTATTTATACAATACAACATAAAGGATTTTACTGAAAACACACAACAATCCTGAATACAATATTAATCTTTAAAAAAAACCCATAAAAAACAAAAAACGGAAAAAATTAAAATTTTACTTAATAATGTAACATTGACAAATCAACGATACACAAATCCCAATGTAGCACCATTTCCGCCTCGCAGAAAAGTTATTAACAAGAGCCCCCCACCCCGCCCCCAAAGCACGTGATCGCAGCCATGAGACTGTCCCCAACGAACCCAGCCATGCAAAGGGGGGAATCACAATAAAAAAAGCCTGTACTATACTTTAATAATACCAAGGAAAGTATTGAGATTGTGGGAGAAAAGGATTTTTGACTCTATGTTTATATATGGATGAATTTTAAAATATATTAGTTAGAGTAGTATTTAATTGTATTGATAATAAATTACCAGCCCAAAACAAATCATCTTACCCACAACACAAACCATGTGGAATGTTAGTACGTACCAACAACAACCACCCGCAGGTCCTCTCAGCCGCCACCCACCCCCGATCGACCCGGCAGAGATACGGGGACCAATGTGACAGAAGCAACGAATATTACAAACAACCAATACCCTCCACACAGGAATATACCAACCGTAAGCCTATCAACCAAGCAATGTGGCGGGGCACCCACTCACCCCCCCCCACCGATCTGCCCCCCACCCCACCCTCCCTTTCCGTCCAACCTGCCTCACACCCCCCGTACCGCTTCCCCCCCCTCCCCAAACCCTCCCGACACTCGCACCAAACAAACTAACGTGAATGCCCGCCCCCCCCCCCCCCCCCCCCCCCCCCCCCCACTCTCCCATCCCAACATCCTCAATCTCCGACCCCCGTTCCATACTATTGAATCCCAGTATCTTGTTTTGATGTTGTCTTCACCTCAGTCGTCCTCGCATCCCCCAAACCTGCGCCCCACACCACCATCACGAATACTACAAGCAACCTCGGGTACATATGTTTCCTTCCGAGCTGTTCCTGATCTCCCGGTACGGATATTGTGTCGACCACAAAGCTATACCGCAAACTAACTGAGTCTGAGCCGCCTCTTACCCGCTAATCAGAACCGACATATCCAGTTACACCTACCAACTCCCCATAAACATACATCGAACCCGCCCCCTCCCCCACCCCCCCCCCCCCCCACCGCCGTCCCCCCCCCCCCCCCCCCCTCCACCCAAAACCACACCCCCTCCCCCCACCCACTCACCACTCCCACCACAGATCTCCCCCCCCCACCAACATACAATTATACATCCACCTGGCCAGACCCACCTCAAAGAATTTAACGTTACCTCGCCCTGCCAGGGGCATTTCACACTTAGCCGCCGCGACTTGTACGTCAAGATTATCTCTAGTTCTCTACATCTCTAAATGAGCCCCTAGAAAAAGGAAAAAGATCGAAGCAGTCCGCGAAAAGCGCTTTGCAAAAAGTAGAAGTGATCAATTTAAATAAATTATAATTTTATTCATATTAAATTTAATTTTTTATCACTAGCTACCTTGCCAACAAAAAAATGCTGAAATACCTAAAAATTAAAAAAAAAAAAAAAAAAAAAATAAAAAAAAAAAAAAAAAAAAAAAAAAAAAAAAAAAAAAAAAAAAAAAAAAAAAAAAATAAAAAAAAACACGAGATAGCCAGGCTACTCCCCGCCGCCCTCACACCCCCTCTTCTCTTCCGCCCTATCACCACTACAACCCACAAACACTTACACCCATAACCCACCAACAAAAAACCAATTAAACGCCTAAAACCCAAATGGGCACCATGACAGCTAATAAGTAAGGAGGAGATTACACTATCTGAAAAATGTATAAAAAGACACCATCAACAAAATAAATGGTGAGTGTCTAAATCACCTCCTATTAGGAAAGGGGAAAGAAAAAAGAAAGAAAGATATGAATGTGATATGATTAGAATCACGTCTATTTGCTAAGTGATTGTGTATGAGTATAATTTTGTGAACTACTTTTATGGATAAAGGACTTACTAATCGAAATAGCCCCCCAGAAGCACCCAATCAGCACCCCACCCCTCCTTTTTCGCCATACAGGGGCCCCGTATACGCCACGGGCCCCTTCCAGGCACCCACCATAACTCCACCACGCACACCCCCATACCCTACTCAGCTGTATACTCCGCAACCTCAATGACCAGGACCGGACGTATATATGGTCCGTCACCGGTCCGGTGTAATGATACCGAATTCGATCTACTCCGGTCCGTCTTACACAAAACCCAATAAAATGTCCATATAGGAAACCGATCGGTGGATCGAGGACCGAACCGGACTGGACCGTACCATTTCGGTCCTGTCCTCGATCTGGCGTTTTGGACCATTTCGGTCTCGGTCCGGTCCGATCCGGTTTTGGACCGATGCTCACCCCTACGTAAATATATGACCGTCATATCAAAAAAAGCCGGTTCATAAATTAATGATACCAATTTTACATACATTTTGTTACATGAGGTCCGAAGAGTTTTTCATCATAAAGAACATAGGGGTAGCTTGTACTTCATACGAGGTATTCAGACTCGTGCGTTGCACACGGGTTGCGTCTAATTGTTGATTGCGTAATGTTTTTATGAAATGTTGATGTGTAAGTATGAGTGTGCATCTAATTGAAACGGGTCGCGTAATGTTTAGCTAAATAGTTAGTATAAAATAATTTGAGTTATAATTTGAGCTAAAGGAATGTTAAATGCATACGACTCTTTCAAAATAAGGTTTAACAAAAGAACCGCAATAACTAAGTACTTTCCGAAACTGCGTGTTCTAGACCCAATGCTTATTTTCGAATGTACTACATTCAATGTTATTCTCAATGTTATAACTGTTACGAAGGATGATACCAATTTTAGATGTCATCGTACCTGAATTTATCATTCGTCATCGAAAAATTAGAAACTTGTAGTAAACCAAAAATGAATCTAAATTAAAAAAAATTAGACTTCTAAATGATCTTACGCAAATTTTGATAAGGCTGACAAAATTGTTGTTAGTACAAATGAGATTCCACAACACAATCGCTTTATATATTATGCTACGTTGTTGTTATTTTTTGTATAAAAATTTAGGCTCACTTCGTAATCGAATTATTGTTTTAAACACAATAATTTTGTGGGATCCTCTATGTACTTGACCATTGATCTTGCCTATGACTTCCTTGTGATAATAAATATATTTTACCTTATAGGTATTCTGTACTTCTAACTGATATGTGTTTAATTACACATACCATTTTCCACTATAAACGAATTTAAATGACTAAAAACGTACCAAAAATACATTGTATTTGTATGTTTGCATTTTGTATTGTGCAGGAAACGGATATTCAAGAAAAAGAACAAAAAGAAAGCCAAAAGCAACAAATCCAAGCACGGAATGGAAAGGGCAAAGTCAAAAGTCATCAAAATACAACTTGAGGGGCTAAAACTGCCAAGTCTAAAGTTGTATTACAAAGTTATAAAAAAGGAGGGATCAAAGTTGCAAACCGGGTAGAGATTACATTTAAGTTATACAACTTGAGGGGACCAAACTGCCAACTCCCCCAAAAAGTCTTCTTTCCCGCCCAACAAACCCAGTTACAACTGGTATGTCGTCCCATACTTTCTTCCCTGCAAAACCACTTCTCTCTCTAGCCAAAATCATTTCATCTACCCTACTAACCCCCCTTAGTTGTATAAAAGCTATGTTGGCAATCCCTCTCCATTCCCAAAAAGCATTTCGATGGCTGAGATTGTCTCCAAAGAAGCTCAAAAGAAATCAAAGGCTGGGATTTGCTTTAGACTCTCCTCACACAACAAGCACACTTGTTTTTGCTCTCTCCAAAGAAGCACAAGCTGCAAGTCCAAGAGATGAAGACTTCGGCTATAAATAGAGCTTTTTGTAAGCCTTTGAGGCATCTAGTTTTTAGTTTTCTTAGTAACTAGTTAATTTTTAATCTTAGCTTAAATTTCAAAGTCATTTACAGCTTTTACTTTCAGCTTTGTAACACTTTCAAGTTTTAATGCAAGTTTGAGTTTTTAAGTCAATTTACAATTCCAAGAGTTAAGTTTCTTAATTGTTTTGTGTTCAAAAAGCTCTCACCACAGCTTACTCATAAGCTGTTTTCATTAAGTAAAAATAAAAAGTTAAGTAGTTAAGAGAAAATCACAAATATCACTCTCAAATATACCACAGCTTATGTTATGGATGATAAGCCAGTTCTGGATGGGCTTATGGACTCTCACTAGCTTGTTTTATGCAAGCTAGAGCTTGTAGATTCATTGTTTGACCCTGTTTTGAGCAAGGGTATTGTAAGTCACTCTTTTTCTTGTTTTCCTTATTTACTACAGAACTGCTTATAGTACTTATCTTGTTGAATTGTTAGTTGAAAAGTGTTTTGTATTACTTTCTTAGTTAGTACTGCTAGTTCATTTGATAAAACTGCTAGTTATAAGTTAACACTGCTAGGCCATTTCAGCTTATTTAAGTGCTTATTCTTAATTAAAATTGCTTATAAGTGTCTTATTTTGTTAATAGATAATCTGTTTTTAATTAGTTTGAAAGAAAAATGATTTTTAAAGGGTATTTTCAACTAGCAGTACTAACCTGAAGTTAGTACTGCTAGTTCACTTTTGGAGCAGTACTAACTTAAAGCTACCAGTACTAACTCCAAGTTAGTACTGTTAGTCCATTTCTGCTTATTAGCTTATTGTTTCTACTTATTTAAGATTGGTTTAGCTTTTTAGAGTAGATTAAGCCTATTTTAGTTTACTGTCTTTAGTAGAACTTATTTGCCTTTTCAAAATAATTTTAAGAGTTTATCAGTTTTAGCTTTCTAGCTTATTTATCATTTTAGTCTATTCTGGTTGCTTATTCTTATGCTTAAGTGCTTATTTTGGGTAGTTAAACTTCTGTTTTAGCTTATTTGCTTATTTCTTGTATCTTTGTGTTTTATTAGCCTAGCAGTACTAACTTAAAGCTAACAGTACTAACTTAACACTAGCAGTACTAACTCCAAGTTAGTACTGGTAGTTAATACTGTTAGTACTGTTGTTAGTACTGCTGTGTTTCTCTTGTTTAGTTTAGCTTAATTGCATGCTGAATTTGCTTATTTAGAGTTAGTTTAGCTTATTTGATTTGTCTTAAGCTTATTTGAGCTTATTTGTGTTTTAGTATAAAAGTTTTAAGTGTTTTTGCCATTCCTAGCTTTGATTCTTGTTCTAGTTTCTTTTCCTTGTTTATCTTTGTATGTATTTGTTCATTAGGTTTAGTACCCAATCATAATCACATCC
>BQNB010010408.1:3167-84035 GCA_026074375.1 Tanacetum coccineum | reverse complement strand
TGAAAACCTCTTCTAGAGGCGGTCCTATAATTCAGGCGGCCCCCTGATATACTTGGCGGCCCCCATATATATATGGGACCGCCAGCAAAAGAGTGATGTAATCTTTGATTTAAAGTTTTATAATGAAAACGTATTCACCCCCCCCCCCCTTTTACGGTTTCCATAGATCTTTGAAGCTTGCATACTTTTCTAGGATGATTAGGATCAACAAAACCTTCAGGTTGCACCATATAAATGTCTTCTTCAAGATAACCATTTAAGAAGGCTATTTTAACATCCATTTGCCATATCTCATAAGCTGCTATAGATATGAGAATCCTAATAGCTCTAATGTCAGCGACGGGTGAGAACGTTTCTTCATAATCAACCTCGTAGAGTTGAGTATAACCCTTTGCTACAAGCCGAGCTTTATAGGTGTGTACAATACCATCCGTGTCACTTACTCCCAACGATCGTACAACCAGGAGGAAGATCGACTAGGACCCATACCATATTGTCCATCATGGATTGTATTTCCGCATTCAAAGCATCGATCCACTTATTAGATTTTGAATCAAACATTGCAACTTTATAGCTAGTGGGTTCATTAAGATCCCTTAGACTATGCTCCTCCGCTTGTACATTTAGACATAAATGATCTAGAGCTCGATGTGTCCTTTCGGACCTACGAACCAGAATCACTTCCTCTTAAGGTGGTTCAAAACCTTTAACCTCCATAGGAATTTTGCTAGTGATTTCAGAAGGTGATGTATCTTCATCTTGAATTTCTTCAAGATCTATGGCCCTCCCACTGACTTCTTGAGTTATGAGATTTTTCTCAAAGAACTCAGCATACCTAGCAAACCAAATTGATTTTGTTTTCATGTGGAATTGAAATATAGTAACCCATTGTTTCCTTTGGGTATCCTATAAAGATACACTTAACAGATCTTTGTTGGAGTTTGTCAGGCATATCCCGCTTCATAAGCGCCTCACATCCCTAGACCTTTAAGTAAGACAGATTAAGAACTTTTCCATACCATAACTCATATGGAGTCTTATCAACCTTCTTGGTTGGAACCATATTGAGAATGCGTGTTGCAGACTCTAGAGCATAATCTTAAAAGGATAACGGTAGAGTTGTAAGATTCATCATTGATCGAACCATGTCTAACAAAGTACGATTTCTCCTTTCAGATACCCCATTATGTTGTGGTGTGTAAGGAGGAGTAAGCTGTTAGACAATTCCACATGCTTTAAGATAATCTTTAAAGAGCCTTAATTGTCTTCCAGAGTTGATTTTCCACTTCATTTTTAAACACTTTGAACGTTTCAAAGACCTCATGTTTATGTTTAAGAAGAATAAACATAACCTTAAACGACTATCATCATCTGTGAATGTAAATAAAGTAGCTGCACCCTGTCTTGACACATGTCTAAGTGGACCACACACATCAGTATGTATTATTCCAAGAAGATCAGTCGCCCTTTCGGGACGACGTGGAAACAATTTCCTTGTCATCTTGCCCGATAAACAAGATACGCATTGATCAAATGACTCATCATCTGTTGATTTTAAAAGCCCTTCTTGTTGCAGCCTTTCAATACGTTTCTTACTTATATGAGCAAGACGGCAGTGCCATAGATAAGTAGAGTCCAAATTATGTTTGGCTCTAATGCTAACATTAAAAAATAGAATAACATTTGTACATAGATCATGCAATCAATTTCCAGACATACCATTACTGGGAATTAACATTAAATTAAAAACATAATGTTCTTAGAAACTGAAATCAAAATCCGTAAAACACTAGACAAACCATTTCAACCAAACGTGAACTGAACAACACCTCTAGTTATAGAAGGTGCATAATGACAATTGTCTAAACAAATCACAAGGCCATTAGGCAAAACTAAGTCATAACTTCCAATAGCTTCTACTTGTGCATGAACACCATTGCCCACGTACAAATAAAGTGCTCCTTGCTTCATCTTCCTTATTTCTCTAACTCCTTGTTTTGTAATACAAATGTGAGTACCACAACCAGTGTCATACACCCAGGATTTATTAGGAAAAGCAAATAATTCTATTGTGAAGATACTTGGAGAACTAGCAGAGCCAACTTGCTTCTTTTTCTTCAACAACTCAGCAAGATAAACAGGGCAGTTCCTCTTCTAATGACCCACCTCCTTGTAGTGGTGGTAGGTGTCATCCTTAGCTGGGTGCTTTTTAACAGAAGGCTTAGGGTTTATAGGCTTAGGGATATAAACTTGTTTATCCTTTCCCTTTCCATTAGCTTTACCCTTGCCTTTAGCTTTAAGCGATTTCTTATGCCATTTAGGATTTTATACAACACCTTTAATCATCATTACTTGTGGTGTTTTAGCCTTTTTAGGTAAACCCTTTTCATACTCAATGAGCATAGCATGTAGTTCACTAATCGTCTTCCCCATGTTATGCATATTGTAATTTCTCACAAATCCTGCAAAATCTTTAGTGAGTCCATTTAAGATTAGACCTACTATAAGATCCTGTGGTAGCATATAACCAAGACGTTCTAGTTGGTCTACATATCCTTTCATTTGTAGAACATATGCAACAACTGGTTTACCCTCCTCTTGTTTGTAAGCATGGAAAGTTTAGATTAGGTTAAACCTCTCCACTCCAGCTTGTTTTTCAAACATTGATTTAAGCTCTTTTATCATGTCATATGGTAAGGAGTTTTCAAACTGTCTATGAAGACCAGGAGTCATACTACCGAGTATTAGACAAGCAACCTCATTATATGCATCATAAACAACATTCCATTGTGACAACACTTGTGCCTCAGAATCTGCAGCAGGAGCCGCGGGTAATGGCTGTTCAATGAAATACATTTTCTTTTCAACTCTCAAGACTAACTTAAGTTGACAAAACCAGTCATTGAAATTATTTCTAGAAAGTTTTTCCCTTTTAAACATCGACCTGAAAGCCGAATGGTTTATGTTTTGAACAGGTAATGCCATCTACAAAACATAGTTAAAGTTCAAGAATTAGTATTTTCGATAAAACTTCTTGAAGAAAATTAACTACCCATGTTTAATAAACAATTAATTTTCTAAAGACTAGGATCCTACTTGACGTACCACCACCACATCAGTTGATCTGCTAGTGATGGTGTACTCAAAAGGTAATTAACGATCAATAATTACCACCGGTGCAATTCCTAGAACAATATGGGACTTACTTTATTAAAATAATATTCTAGTAAGCATGATTTATCCCATCTATGCCTTGATTTAAGGTCTCACCTATAAACTGATTAAGTCGTCCAAATCAAAAAATTTGGGGGTGGTTTTGAAATTGGAAAACAAAAAATAAAAAAAAAAAATCAAAAAAATAAAAAATCTTTAAAAAAAAAAACCTGTGAGGAAAATCGACAAAAAACGAAAAAATTGTCGAAAAAATAAAAAAAAAAAAAAAAAAAAAAAAAAAAAAAAAAAAAAAGAAAAAAAAAAAAAAAAAAAAAAAAAAAAAATTGAAAAAAAAAAACATATAAAATAAAAAACAAAAAAAAAGAAAAAACAAAAAAAACGAAAAAAAAAAAAAAAAAAAAAAAAAAAAAAATTGAAAAAAAAAAAAAAAAAAAGCTAAAAATAAAAATCTTAAAAAAACAAAAAAAAAAAATCCAAAAAAAAAAAAAAAAAAAAAAAAAAACGAGGGCATAAAAAAAAAAAAAGAAGAAAAAAAAAAAAAAAAAACCGAAAAAAAAAAAAAAAAAATAAAAATATAAAAAAAAATAACGTAAACAAAAAAAATATAACCACCCCCCACCCCCCCCCCCCCCCCGACAAAGTACTTACATTCCCCCCCCTCATCTAACCCCCCCGCCGCCACCCCCCCACCCCCCCCCCTCCCCCCCCCCGCCCCCCCGCCCCCCCACACCACCCCCTTCCCCACCCCACCCCACCCTCCCCCCCCCGTAGTTGACTCCGCGCCCCCCCCCCCCCCCCACCCCCCCATGTAACGATTAGATCCCCCCCCCACGTCACCCCCCCCTGCTTAGCCCCCACCTAAGAACCCCCCCCCCCCCCCCCCCCCCCCCCCCCCCCCCCCCAAGCCCCCCCCCCCCCCCCCCCCCCCCCCCCCCCCTACCCTCCCCAGATATCCCACCCCCCATCCGACTCACTCCCCCACCCCCCCCCCCCCCCCCCCCCCCCACCCCCCGCCCTAAAATACCCCAATGAACACCCCCCCCCAAAATACCCCCCCCCCCCCCCCCTGCCCCCACCCCCCCCCCCCCCCAAAATGCGCCCCCCCCCCCCCCCCCCCCCTATGTTAAAACTACGAATTCCCCCATCCCCCCCCCGCCCCACCTCCCCCCCCCCCCCACCCCCCCCCCCCCCCCCCTCCCCCCCCCCCCCTCGCAACCCCCCCCCCCCCCCCGCCCCCCCCCCCCTATACCCCTCAACCACTATGCCCCCCCCCCCCCCCCCCGTAACTATACCCCCCCCCCCCTTCACATCACCCCCCCCCCCCCCCTCCCCCCCCCCCCCCCCCCCCCAAACCCCCCCACTCCCCCCCCCCCCCCCCCCCCCCCCCACCCCCCCCCAACCCGACTTACAGACAACCCACACCCCCCCCCCCCCCCCTCCCCCCCCACCCCCCCCCCATTCAGGCAAACTACCCCCCACATAATTAAACTACACCCCCACCCCCCCCCCCCCCCCCCCCCCCCCCGCCCCCTCCCAACCCCCCCCCCAATCACCCCCCCCCCCAACCCCCCCCCCCCCCCAATCGAACCCCCATCAAAAATACCACCCCCCCCCGCCCCCCCCCGTCAAAGTCCCCCCCCCCCCCCCCCCGCCCCCACCCCCCCCCCCCCCCCCCGCCCACCCCCCGCCCACAATCAGATGAAAAATAAATAAGCATTGCTATGATGGTGATGAAGATGGAAACAATGATACATATGATAATGACGGAGATGATGGTGCATGAGAAAGGATATAGGATAAATAAAATGGTATTATGAAACAACAAGGTAGAACGGGATTGCCTTTGTATTATATTAAGAACAACTTGCCTTGATACTGTACATAGTCAAGATTTGACAAGTGTTTTTATTTATACCACACATCTCGTGGCTAGGTTAAGAACTATTACTAGTAACTAATCTAGTATGTACAATACCATCCATGTTAGTCTTTTTCTTAAAAATCCACTTACTCCTAACAGTCTTACAGTTAGGAGGAAGATCGACCTAGACCCATACCATATTGCCCATCATGGATTGTATTTCCACATTCATAGCATCGATTCACTTATTAGATTCTGAATTTAACATCGCGGCTTTATAGCTAGTGGGTTCATTAAGATCCCCTAGACTATGCTCCTCCGCCTCTACATTTAGACATAAACGATTTGGAGCTTGACGTGTCTTTTCAGACCTATGAATCGAAATCTCTTCCTCTTGAGGTGGTTCAAAACCTTCAACCTCCATAGGAATTTCGCTAGTGATTTTAGAAGGTGATGTATCTTCATCTTGAATTTCTTTAAGATCCATGGCCCTCCCACTGACTTCTTGAGATATGAGATTTTTCTCAAAGAACTCAGCATACCTCGCAATAACTATTTTGTTTCAGGTGGGAAGTTAAAAATAGTTACCCTATCGTCTTCCTTTGGGTAGCCATATAAGATACATTAACATATCTTTGTTGGTTTGTCAGGAGATATCCCGCTTCACAAGCGTTCCTCACAACCACAGACTTTTTTATAAGTCACATTAGGAACTTTTCCATTACCATAATTCATATGGAAGTCTTATCAACCTTACTTGTTGGAAACCTTATTGAGAATGCGAATTGCAGGACTCTAGAGCTTAATCCCAAAGGATAATGGCAGAGTTGTAAGAGTTCTTCAATTGATCGAAACCATGTCTCACAATAAGTTCCGATTTTCCGTTTGCAGACACGCCATTGTGTTGTGGTGTGTATGAGGAGTAAAGTGCTGGACCATTCTACAAGCTTTAAGGATAATTTTAAACTTCTTGGTTATGTTTATTCACCACACTAGTTCTGATCGAAGAGCCTTGATTGTCTTCCTGAGTTGAGTTTTCTAACTTCATTCTTTAATAACCTTGAATGTTTCAAGACCTCATGTTTATGTTTAAAAAGATTATAATAACCATAACGACTATGAATCATAAGTGAATGTAATGAATGTATGCTAGCACTTTTTTTGACAAATGTCTAAGTGGACCACACACATTCAGTTTGTATTATTCCAAGGTAGATCAGTCGCCTTTTGGGTATGCGTGGAAAACAGTTTTTCTGTTCATCTTACCTGATAAATCAAGATACACATTGATCAAATGACTCATCATCTGTTGATTTTAAAAGCCCTTCCTGTTGCAGCTTTTCAATACGTTTCTTACTTATATAAGCAAGACGGTAGTGCCATAGATAAGTAGAGTCCAAATTATGTTTGGCTCTTTTTAGTGCTAACATAGAATTAACATTTGGTACAAGATCATGTATATCAATTTCATAAATACCATTTTTGGGAATAACATTAAAATAAAACGCATTGTTCTTAGAAACTGAAATTCCATAATTCGTAAAATACTGGACAATTCCATTTTCTACCAAACGATGAACTGAAACAACACCTCTAGTTATAGAAGGTGCATAATGACTATTGTCTAAACAAATCACAAGGCCATTAGGGTAAAACCTCTAAGTCTCAAAAACTGCCATTAGCTTTCTACTTGTTTCAAGCTTGTTACTCCTCCAGACATAAGTTGTGTGTTACAAATAGAGTACCACAACTAGGTCCTACACCCCAGGGATTTAGTAGGAAAAAAAATAATTATATTTATGCATAGAATCTTAAGAACTGTCAGTTCTGCCAACTTGCTTCTTCTTTTTAATCAACTCAGCAAGGTAAGCAGGACAATTCCTCTTACAATGACCTACCTCCTTGCAGTGGTGGCAGGCATCATCCTTAGCTGGGGGCTCCATAGCAGTAGGCTTAGGTTTTTAGGCTGAGGGATATAAACCTTCTTATCCTTTCCCTTGCCTTTAACCTTATTCTTGCCTTTTGCATTAAGTGATTTCTTATTGGCCTTCTGGATTTTACCACTTTTAATCATCATTACTTATGGTGTTTCAGCCTTTTTAGGTAAACCTTTTTCATACTCAATGAGCATAGCATGTAGTTCACCAACTGTCTTCCCCATGTTATGCTTGTTGTAGTGAGGCCATTCAAGATTGAACCAACACTTAAGCTCTTGTGGGAGCACATAACCAAGACATTCCAGTTCCACATAATTCTTCATCTAATGACATATGGGCCAACTGGTTTTAATCAGGTCAAACCACTCCACTCCAGCTTGTTTCTTAAACATGGATTTGAGCTCCTAAAGCATTTCATAATGTGAGGAATTTTCGAATTGTATTTAAAGTTCACCACCTTATTATGAATCATATACCGCATTCCACTGCGTAAGTACTCAGAATCGGTAGGCGGAGCAAGAGAAATAGGCTGTTCAATGACAAACAATTTCCTTTCAACTCTCAAGACCATCTTAAGTTAAAGAAACCAGTCATAGAAATTATTTCCAGAAATTTCAAACATCGACCTGAAAGCCGAATGGTTTATGTTTTAGACAGGTAGTGCCATTTACAAACATAGTAAAGTTCAAGAATTAGTATTTTAGATAATACTCCTTGAATAAAATTAACTACCCACGTTTATTTAATTAAACAATTAATTTCCTAATGTTAGGACCCAACTTGACATACCCCCACCACATCAGTTGATCTGCTAGTGATGGTGTATTCAAAAGGTAATCAACGATTGATAATTCACAACTTTTGCAATTCCTAAACCATATGGGACTTACTTTATTACAATAATGTCTAGTAAGCATGTTTCATCCCATCTATGCCGCGTGTTAACAGGTCTAACCACAACAATGCTAAGTCGTCCAATTTTAAAACAGTAATTATGTAACACTCACCGTCTCACGGAAAAGCGTATAATTACCTTGTGATTGCAAATCTACACACGTCTCACGCATAGTAAAGAGCAATCAATAAGTGTTTTTTCAAAAAAAATAACACTGTAGTGACATGCCATGGTTCACGGTAACTCCAATCGAACGCACAAAGAAGCGGAGAATCAGGTCAGCGCGAAGCGTATTAAAAACCTGAATTCTTTAGGAATGTTGACCACTCCGCCTTAAACTTCTCTTATAGTTTGTTCTAGTGGATGAGCCGTACTTCCCATGAGTCCATAGCGTCTAGTTTTATTCATAAAAAAACTTTAATTTTGGAAACACATTATGAACTATAAATTGCTAGTCTAATCATGGAAGATTTTATATCGGATGTAAGCCGAATCCACTTTTGACTGTTTGCATTATATAGTCCATAATAAATCTTATTTCGATAATCATTAGTCATGTTTATATTTGTTTTCTGAAAAACCCTTTTATTTTCTCACAAGTCAAGAACTTAAAATAAAACATATAAACATCAACTAAACTAAATAACATTTATTTAAACTCACTTAACAATTAAGGCATGCAAACCATTACATATGATCCTAATTATCCAATAATTAAATAATGTATTTATTCACATAAGGCTTCTTCGTCCTATAAACTCCGGCCACATCCATCGATATAATCGATTGCGTAAGCCTTATATAAATAAATACCACATAGCACATAAATCTTTTAACTATTTTTAGGCCCCATTAATTCAATAATAAGGGTCTTCCCGAATTCTTGAATCATGGATCTTACCAATTAAAAAAATATTTAAAATTATGCGTATCTTGATCATATTTAAACCAAATTCGTTTAACAATCTAACTAGATTGAAATATCTAATATCAATCCATGATTAATTTGCATGATTTTATCATGAATTTCCATTAACAATTAACAAAACTTAAAACAATTAACAATTAATAAATCAAGTTTTATATAAAATTGCATACAACCTAGATCTCGTCTACTTAATTTTATTAACCGTCAAGATCAAATCTTTTTAACAAAAAATGCCCACCGGGGCATTAAAATTAATCATGAAACCCTAATTTATCCAATTTTATTCCTTGTAATTAAAGATTCTACACGTTGGCTCTTGATGCCACTGTTGGGTTTTACAATCTAATTAACCATATTAATTAACTAGAGTACGTAGCGGAATAAAGATAACATGTAGAATACATTAATTAACAAGAATAGAAGAAGTATACCCTTTAGCACGAAAAGATACACCGTTAAAGGTAACCGTAAACACCGTCTTCTATATACGCGTGTGTATAATGTCACACGCGAAACCACAAGAATCAAAGTATGATTCCTCTAAGCTTCCACACACTATACGTTCTTAGCAAACAACGAGGTATGCTAGTACTAGTAGTGTTTATCCCAAACGATAACCAAATCTTGACAATTCAAGTAAACCGAATGACCCTTTGTCCTTACGGTCGAACCAACAAGCCAACGAAACCCTTTGGGGTTTTAATTAGCGATCGAACAAAGAAGGAGAAGAAAACCAAAAACCCTTGAGGGTTTTTTTTGTTTCGGTCGAGCAAGAAAAACCACAAGAACGATGTATAGATTTTTGGTTTCAAGTTATGTAAAGAATGAAAGCCCCAAAACTCTATATATAGTCCTCTAGGCTTTCCTAATCCCATTAGGATTATAATTCCAGCCGACTAAGAAGAAGGGGAGTCAAACCGCACCCTTTCAATCTTCGGTTTTGTATATTTAGTCCCTTAACTCTTTAATGACTAATATTAATACTTGTTAACATTTAACGATCGTTTGCTAAACACATAATATATTACTTTAATATATTTACTCGTTATTCTACATATAAACTTGTGCGTCCCCTTAGGCTCGAAGACATTTTCGGACATATATTAATTATATTTGTTCATATTCCAACAGATTTGATGTTAATAGAAGTTCGTGAATGAATAAATATTTGGTACTTGATTGATTATATTTGCTTTTGATACATTACTCATGATTTTATGTTTTAAGTTTCAATCTTCTCATGATTCAATTGGAAAAGGCATCCAAAATTGTAGAATTGCTAACTCTTTTGATGACGAATTATTGGATCTTGTTTGATAATAAATACAAAAGATTGCAAATATGTGTTAGATACCTATGCTCAGAGCCGTCTCATAGTTTTCGGTGGCCCTAGGCAATATCAACAAAGAGACCCCATTACATTTTGTAAATTAAAGAGAAGTTACACATAAACTTATATTGTATGGCTCATAGATGTTTAATATTATACTTATTTATATGAAAAAAGTAATAAAATTTAGCCCCGTTTATGTGGAGGCCCTATGCGACCGCACCTCTTGCACACCCTTCCGAGACCCCTCTGCCTATGCTATCAGTGAATTTTCATGTTATAGTATTCATAGCTGCTATTACTTGTGGAATTGGTTGCAATATGAGGGTTCCATTTTAGACCAATTGGGTTAAACCTACGCGACAACATGTAAAGTTACAATAAAAACATTGTAACCCATCTTTGGCCTATAAAAAATTATGGGTCCTATGAAGTAAAAAAAATTACACGTTAGGCGACATTCAACCCATTTAATTATTTACCATTATGATTCTTTGTAGCTTTGCCCTTTATTGTTATGTTTTTTTCTGATCGGAGATTTGTGGCCTTGTGGTTACTACATGTCATTTGTTACAAAAAGATGATATTGATATGAGTGATAAACATGACAATTCTGCTTCAAAGTATCGTGTAACCACAAATATATGTAGTAGTTGTGATGACTTATCTTTTTGTTTGAAAAGATATGATAACCAAACTACTATATACACATGTAAACCGATTCAGATAAAAAAATTTAAACATTATGGATTTTATCATTTCTAACGTAAACATAACACACAAACTTTTTTGGGATTATAAGTATGTATACACTAGAACACGACATGTTGCCTTAACAACTATGTTTTATCGATTGATATCTACTATTATTTACATGTGTAAAAAATTACTTTAAAAATCCCTGTGACGTTTTTAATAAAAAATTACTTTAAAAATCTCTGTGATCATTGTTCAACACGTATGTATAAATATTAAAATGACATGCTTTATACCATATTTTAAGTTAACATATACTCTTATCGCCAACTTCCTTTTAATATGACTTTTTTCAACTTTTAGGTATTCACGGAATGAACATGGCTTACTTCAGTGTTTGGTGTTTGATGTTGACTACATAATTTTCCTTTTTAAGACTATCTACGAATTGTAAATCGAAGATAATTCACTTATTATCACATTATTTCTTTCAAACATTAATGGAACATGTGTTCGTTCGTTGTTTTCTTATTTCATTTACACACATAAATGATCTATCATACTTCTAAGAGAAGGCAATTCTTGCTCCCACGAATGAAGTCATGGATACTATTGACGATCATTTGTTGGACAGATTTCCAGGAGAAAAAAACGTTTACTTAACTTGCTACAACATTGAAAAAACTGAACGTGGCGCCGCCATAGATGAATCCTTTTCTCTAGAGAATTTATCAATGGATTGAAGTTTTTAGGTGTTACAAACTAGAGACTTGTGTTAAAAGTATAAGTTCTGATAATGTTGTTGAGAAATATTGATCAAGAAAATGGATTATATAACGGGACAAAACACCAAGTTCTTAAATTTACAAGAACTTCTATTCAGGCATAAATCATTAATAGAACATACTTGTTTGTGGGAGTTGGTGATTTAACCCCCGGCAAACAAGGGAAAGAAAAACGCTGTGGGGTTATACTTCGCTTAATACGACACCAAAGGGATTACAGTTGTGTTTTAACACTACATTACGGATAGAAATCGATTCTAGAGTTCTATCATATTATTAGTATAGGAATATTACTCTTTTCGTATTACTTGGATTCCTTAAAAAAAAAAATATTTCTGTTCCGTCCTCAGTTGTATGGAAATTACCATATAGTTACGATTAGGAGGTGAAGATAATAAGCACATATAAGATGGCTGGTGACGATACGACTAGCACTTCGACACCACTAAAACCCATAACACCAATCGCACAATATCAATGCCCTAAATTGAAAACCACAAACTACACCGTTTGGGCTATACAAATTAAGGTTATATTAGAAGCATATGATTTAAGGGAAGCGATAGAACCTAAGGAATACACGCAAGTAGATGATAAGAAGGACAAGGCAACGACGGCCTTCCTATATCAAGCGTTGACCGAAGATGTGATTTTACAAGTAGCGGGTTGTGAAACGGCAATGGAAAGGAAACAAGTACACAAGACACATTTTGGGCTAGTTTTGTGGTAAAAGGAGTTGACAATGAAAACCCTACACCAGTCAACACAGAAAACAATGATAACACATATCAGGAACAGGAACCAATTACTGATTCACCAATTACCCCACCAGCATACACTTACAACTTAAACTTAGAAGAGGAAAAAGAAGCTACTATTAGTTCACCTAGGAACTCAGATTACAGATTTGATGATACACCAAAACGAGGTTTCAAAGACTTAACGGAAATATATTAGAATGCACGTGAAGTTGAAACTGAAACTCTACTATTTACGGAAGAAGAACCCCGTAATTACAAGGAGGCATCAAAAGATGAGAAATGGATTGAGGCCATGGAAGATTGGATTGGATTCAATCAACAAGAACAAACACATTGGACTCTTATACATTGCAATGAATCAAAAGGCAATAGGGACTCAAATGGGGTTTAAGACCAAGAGGGATGCGAAAGGAATGATATTCAATATGAAAAGCACGGTTTTAGTAGTAAAAGGATATGTACTAGAAACCACGAATAGGACTTCGATGAAGTATTGCACCAGTCGTTGATAGAATAGTCATTTGTCTCTTAGCACTTAGCTAGCATATCATGGGGATGGCAGTACATCACTTAGATGTAAAATTCAGCATTTTTAATGGAGATTTATGGAAGAAGTCTATGTTACAACAATCTGACAGGATTTATTCAACCAAGGAAATTCAGGGAAAGTTTCCAAGCTCACTAAGAAGCTATGGTATGGCTTATGCAAGCACCACGAGCTTGGAATATGAAAAATTGAGCAAAACCTTGAAGTCATTAGCTTTAAGAAATGTAATCTCGAACAAGCAGTTTACACGAAGAGAAGCAAGACTTCTATACTTATAGTTGGAGGTTACGTAGATGATTTGATAATCACGGGCACTCCAAGGAAGGAAATAGACTTGTTTAAATCCCAGGTGAGAAAAATTTTGAATATGGAGCGATTTAGGATTGTCTGCTATTACTCTTGGGAGAGACGTTACTCAGACAGGAGGAGAGATTACAAATCAAGCAGAAGGATACATCAACAAGATCTTCGAAGAAACAATTATGAGGGAAAGTAATGACACGAACATTCAATGGATCCCCGAGGGTACTAAGTTGGTCAAGGCGGAAAAGATGGGAAAATCAGTTGACGCAACATTATTACGAATGTTTAATCGGGAATTATTAGTCTCAGGTACTTACTACATATAAGACCAGATCTTAGTTACTCAGTCAGACTACTCAGCAGATTTATGCAAGACCCAAAGGATCACCACCTGAAGGCAGTGAAGCAAGTAATCCGATACATCAAAGGAACAAAGGAGCATGGCATAATATACAAGAAAGAAGGCGGCTGCAGGATTACAGGTTACAGCAACAGTAGTTATAGAATCAAACGGATCAGGAAAAGGAAAACTACTGAATTGTATTCTTTATTTTTGGAGAATACCTTTCTAACCGGGTACACGCAGAAGCAACCAACAGTGGCACTCTCATCATGTGAATCAGAATTCATGGCAGCTACTAGAGCAGCATGTCAAGCTTTATGGTTAAAACGGCTACTTAGTGAAATAACAGGTTGGGAAGAGGAAAGAATAACATTAAAGGTTTATAACATATCAGCAATAGCACTCGTCAGGAACCCAGTTTTTTATGGAAGAAGTAAGCATATCGACATTCGCTATCATTTCATTCGTGAATGCGTAGAGAATGGACACATCAATGTGGAACACGTCAGTGGAGAATTGCAAAGAGCAGATATACTAACTAAAGCTTTACCAAGACTAAAGTTTGTGACTATGCGAAAAATGCTCGGAGTTCAAGATCTAGGACGAAGCAATGATCAAGATTAAGGAGGAGAATGTGGACATAATCTCGACATTGCTCCTGCTACTTATGTAATAAACGAAAGCCCAAAGGGCTAAACTTGTTAGTTAGTTAGTTAATAACCGAATAGCGGTTGAAAGTAGTTATAAAGTTAGTTACAGGAAGTTATACCTGTTGGTGAAAAGACACAATGGTTCGCTATGAACCTTATATAAACGAAGCACCTGTATACGTTGAATGCATCGATCAATTAATACAATTATTATTCAGTAAATTACTTTGCAACTTATATTGATTGGGACAACAATATCTAGCGAAAAATCTCGTTATTTTACTACGTGTTATCGCTGTTAATAATTGTGTATGGAATCCAGTACAAATGTAACGACACTAGAGCAAGCATTATTATGATCAGGTAAATAGGTCCATTCCACTAAAAGTGACTTTTTAAGCAAAAAAAAAAGCTAAAAGTGTATCACGAGAGCTTATGTTGTTATGTCAAATTACAATGTAGGAGATTGGATAGTTTTATTTAGTTAAATATAAGTCGTTTTGGATAAGTTAAACGAAAACACCTTATCAATGTAGCTTACATATCCTGATTACCATAAGCTGTTTGGTTTCTTCCTAATACCCAAAAGTGATTATCAGCAATACCTAAATGTAATAATGTAATAAACTGATAACTTCTTAAATGAGCTTACCCAAACACCCCCTAAGCATTGCACACTATTTTTAGAATATGAAACAACCCATTGTATTTGATCACTGCTACGTTGAAGCATACATGCCATTAAGAAATACTAGATGTATAAAATTCTAACATGTTTTGTTGCTTTTTTTTGCTTATGATTACTATTTCATTGCTATTCTTCGGTAGGAAGTGCTTTGTAGGCTGGGGCAGAACTACACAGAGTGTTTCGATGAGCCCGGTAGTAAATCATTACCCGGAGGTTGTTTGGGGTATTTAATAATCTCAGTTGTCGAATCTTCTGGGTGGATACCTGTATCTGATCATTACCCGGAGGTTGTTTGGGGTATTTAATAATCTCAGTTGTCAAATCTTCTGGGTGGATACCTGTATCTAATCAAGTGATCCTCATGGTAAGCGTTGTTGTTACACGTATGGTCGGAGTCGTACCTGCTGGCAGGCCCTAAACCATTCCCGGAAAGAAAAAACCATAATGATTATGTGGCTCTTGAAGGACTCCCATTTTAGGTAAGCAACGTACCAGAAAAAAAAATTGTATTGTTTATGTTATAAACATTGTCGAGTGATGTTTCTCATATCTGTTTTCTTTTATTTTGAAAAATACAGTGCCATGAAGAAGAAAAGGACATCGATTTTACCTTAGAGTTCTCATGGGATACGATTAAAGGAAAACTTACTGAATCCATAACTAAGATTGAAAATGGCACCAAACTCGAAAACTTTGTTATGGAATCGGGAGAAACTGCTAAGCAACTTTCAAGCTTATCTTGCATTGCATGGGTCCTAGGTTTTGGTTGATGTGGGCTTCTTTTCATTGGCTAAAAACTGAGGTTATGGCTCTTTCTATAATATTGTTTGCTTTTTTTTTCTTTCCTATTTTTGGTTAAAAGTTAAACAAGTTTAAATGATGTGGAACACATTCAGGATGCGTAGATGAATAAAAGATGTTGCACTATCCGGAGTATGCTTTGATAAGATTATTAATGAAGAGATCACACTGATAGAGCACCTTCACAGCAGTCCCATAAATCTTACTGAAAACCACCTTCGCAGCAGTTCCAAAAATCTTGCGAAAACCACTCAAGGGTGGCCTAGTGGCAAAATGGTTTGTGGTTATCACTCTAAAATGTGTGAGGTCTCAAGTTCAATTCCTTCTATGTGTAAACAACCTTGAAGTGGACACGCCAACCTCCTGAAAAGGAAGGGGTTTACCTGGTTTGAGTCTGTGTGGTAGCGGGTTCAAACCCCGTGGATTATTCGGCCAATGTGTCAGAAACCATGGTTACCAAAAAAAAAAAACTTATTGAACCAAACACTGCCTTCACAAATACAGTTGCAGTGTTGCAGTAATGTAGCACTTGAAACAAACACTGTCTTCACAAAAACAGTTGGTATATGTATGCACCTCAATACTTATCTAATCTAATGCTTTAACGATACGTGGTGTGTTTTTTGTTTTGTAACTGTGAATTATTGATTTGAATTTATGAATAGCCGGGTTTCTTTGTGTTATATCAACTGGTATTGATTGATGAAATAGAACAAGACATCATCTTCACTTGAGCCAGTTGTGCTGAATTGTTTGAATTGTGGAGCTCGAGTCAAGTCAGCTGTGAATGTGAAAGTAGTTTTTGATGCAGGAATAGAAGTTATTCAGCTGATTTTAGCCCGAAAAGAAGATGATAATATGCCCGGTTTTGCTTTCTGTCTCCATGAAAAATGAATGTATTGTGCTAGATATGAAGTAGATTGGAGGTGTTTGTAAGCTCATATGTATATTATTTAAACACCAAATTGTTGTGGCTATTTTGGGTATTTGTTGTTTGCTTTGTTTGGGGTCATTAGCATAAGTATGTTTAGATTAAAGTAGACCGAAGGTGTTTGTAAATACAAATGCGGTGGGAGGGCAAGTAGTTTTGGAAGAGGAACAAAAACCCCCAGATTATATTAAAGAGTTGTAGTTCAACAGTTGATAACATGGTTCGTTAATGTAAAACCCTGCGTTCCGTAGTGAAGCACGAGTTGAAAACCTCGTTTTAAACAAAGTAAAGTTGATACGACAAAAACCAAACCATAAATTTCTATATTCAAATAGAGCATTATTATATCCTCTTATCTTTTTTTATCTACTTATCATTTTACTTATATAAAAATATAACATGTTTATTATATCTCCTTATCTAGACTATCAGTTTTTCCATTTATTAGATTTCTATAAATAGAATACAACATGCAGGATACCTCGAGCGTTGCGGCGGGGCATAATTTTTTTCGAATCGATTTCGAATGAATATTTAGTGCGAATGTGTTCGCGCGTTGCGGCGAGGCTAACTTGTATGCTACACATATATTTTATTTCACCTAGCATTTTTTAACAATCATGGAATTTGAATGAGTATTTGTCGTTGGGGCGAGAGTATACGTTATCTATAGCGAACGACTTTTAGTATGTATATAAATATAAATATGAATGTTGTTTCTAAATACATTCGTAAATGTCAAAAAAGTATAGATTATTTATATAATTTAAACTTTTACAGAATTGTACGTTCCTGACCTCTGTCGTTTATTTTAAAGTTATTAGGTAGTTTTGGGTGTGTTTTGAAAGTTCTTTTTCTTAAATATATACCTTAAACTTCAACATTTTTTATAAAATCGTACGTATATCAGAAGCATTGCAATATTGGGCTCGTTTTGTTCGCAATTCGAAGATCTTTTCGCTGGTATTTTTTGACCTGAATGAATCGGTAGATATGTGTTATATATTTGAGAATAAAGTTTATTATATAAAAAACTTGTAAATAGTTAAAAGTTGAGGGTACGTTTTGTAATTTTTTTTATGTTTATATTAAACTTCAATCATTTTTATAAAATCGTGTGTATGTCAGAAGCATTGCAATATTGAGCTCGTTTTGTTCGTAATTCGAAGATTATTCCGATAGTATTTTTTTATCTGAATGAATCGGTAGATATGCGCTATATATTTGATAAATAAAGTATATTATATAAAAAAGAAATAAATGGTTAAAACGGTAAATTACATTGTTGGTCCCCAAAGTCCACCCCATTTGTGGATTCAGTCCTCCATTTTGAAAATCGGTGGAAATAGTCCCAAAAGTGGTCATGTTGGTGCGTATTTTGTCACAAGGGATGAACGATCGTGAAGTCGCTTCGTTAGTGATGGGTATTATTGTAATTTCGCATAAAAAGTAGTATAGTGCACCGTTGGTCTGTAACATCCCCAAATAGGGTCGCAGCGGAATAAGTGTCTGGGAATGTTACTTCATAGATCAATAGCACAAGAATATAAGAGAACGACATTTAAATGAGTCGTTTTGAAAATGATACATTGGATTTCATAAATTGTTTAATACAAAAGCTCAACGGCTTTTGTTCAATCATGAAAATGTAAAGATTTTAGAACGAAAAAAATATCCTAAAATATAATGCCTCTAAATCTTTATGCATGACTCTCCAAATGGTTGACCACCAATGTATCCTTTGCACTTGTACCTTATTGAACTGAGAAAAACATGCTTTAAAACGTCAATATAAAATTGGTGAATTCACAGGCTTATGTAAATATAATGTAGGACCACAAGATTTTCAAGTGTATGATAATGCAAGAGATGCAAACATCACAAAATGTAATTACGTTTCCTTAAGCTCATGACACTGATGCTCGACATGTATGAATTGCAATATAAATTGCCTACATTGCCCTTGATGATGTTCTAACCCCGCAACATCCCAAATCCGACATGGTATACGTCCGTTGTCTGGCAAACCGACACAGTGAGCGCTACTCACCCGAAAGGGGAGGTCAATCCCAAATAGATCTATTTATAACATTCGCTTACACCAAGTAATTGACAGTTCATGATAATGGGCTCAGAGGGTTATCGCTACTTAGGCAAACACGTAATCATGTTAAATTGTACACTTGTGACCAATTTGTAAAATAATGCATGTTTCTCACCCCAAAAGTTGTAAATCATTGTAATTGTAAAATATAGGGCTATGAACTCACCTTAGTGAATGAACTTTGATTATACAAATCAAATGAGTGAAACGTCACGGATAGTCCGAATGCAACCTAATTTATTGTAGGTCGTATGAGTATATTATACTTGAATAATATCATATATAATCTTATAAAGTTACACCACCATCTGAATGTCCTTTTGTTGAACATAATATTTATAAAGTTAAAAACATGTATAAAATATTATCTAAGTTATTTGGACAATCATTTGTTAAGGTTTTATAGTCCGTGAGGTGAAAACCCTACTTAAGAAGTGTTTTAAATTAAGCCCTTTTACAGAAAGTAACTTTCATATGTCTATTAAGAAACCCTAAAAGGGCTAAGGCTAAAATTAATTTTAAGCTGGGTTTTGAAGTCGAAACTTTTTGGTGTGCAATCAGACCCGAAATTGACCAGTTTGTAAGTTTGATTTTCAAGGGTATACTTATGGGTTGAATAAATGCATGGGCTTCTGGATGAGATTAGTATACACATGTGGGGTCATGTGTGAATTTTTGTGGGAATTGTGGATGCATTTTGGTAAGGGTTTTAAGTCGTGCAAGTTGGGTAAAAATTCTGCATTTGAGCAGAAAGTTGTAAGTGTTTAAAATAAAAGTAGAAAGTAAATAAAAGATATAATGAAGATATAAAATGATGGTAGAGAGTCTTTACATATAGTATAGATGATATTAGTCCATCATTAGGGTTGTTATATTGGATTAAGCGTTTAGCTTACCGATGGTAACATGAGCTTTTATTGTGTATAGTTTTTAAGGAAGGAGTTTGAGTTACTTGTAGCTGCGCATTCAGGTGAGTTTCATAGTCCCATTTTTACATTGCTTTTAAACTTGGGATGAAAATGATGCAAGTGTTGAAATGTTTTGATTACTGTGATAATGTGGGTCTGAAATGCGTGGACATAATGTGGCTATTGTATGTTACGTGCTACATGTACAGTGATATGGTATGATTCTTGATTTTGTGGATGATTGTGTCTTGATATTGTGGATCCCAGTATGCAAGGTTGGTAGTGGTAAGACTGCATGTATCCGGAGTGGTCATGTAGCACACCTTTGGTAGTGGTAAGACTACGAGCTGCGTAGCACACCTTGGTAGTGGTAAGACTATGTGGTGGTTATGGCCACGTAGCACACCTTTGGATGTTGGTATGTTTGGATTGTTTATGCATGTTAGCTTGTATGATAGCTCACTTATTGTCCTGCCATGTTTTTTTTATTTATCACAGTAATGTTGTGGTTTAAATTTTTTTGGATGTCCTAAACCTATGACTCTCACCAACTTTATGTTGACGTTTTAAGCATCATTTTCAGGTAATCAGCGTGAGACTAATGATGCTAGGAGAAGTGGCTAGAGAGACCTTAGGATTGGCTTATGGAGCTCTCTTTATTGTTCTTTTGATTTAGACTTATGTTGTGATGGATAATTTGTGTGCGATTGTATTGCTTTATTGTTGGATTATGCTTTGCGCGTGTATGACATTACTTAATAATGCAAGACTCCTTTATCTTGTGTTGGGTATTGTTATGACACATAGTGTCCCCGTTAGTTATTTCCTTTTCCTTTTAGTATCTCTATAGTAGACACCATTGTATTGTAACGATATCCATGAAGTTTCACCTCGTGATTCCGCCTTGGCGGGGTGTGACAGATATAAATATATATTTATATATACATATAAGTTTACTTTATAAACTTTTTAACAAGATAATTACTACAAGTCCTTTAATAGGATAATACACTAACTTGTGTATATTTATAATCCTCTAGTATATGTCCAAGAATATGTCCAAGAATAACAAGTCTTCACATTTATTTATTTATTTATAAACTTAATAAATAAACTTTTCAACAATTTATTTATGTACACTTTTTATAAAGTAATCAATACTTGTGTAAAGTGTGTTCTTGCATTTTACCAACTTGTTAACATCTTAACCTCATGATACAACGTAATTCGAACCATCATCATATGTAAAAATCCATTTTATAAATTTATAACCTAACCTAGATGGTGATTAAACAATTATATAATCATGAAAATTTTAGAAATAAAAGTATGAGTTTTATGATAACCTTGAGCAAATGAAGGATAGTGATGAACACAAGTCTAAGCCTATTCAAACCCTTTGTTTGATAACTACCTAAACCCACTTGAAACCTTCTTGTTTAATCTTGCAAATAAATTAACCAAGCTTGAACCCTTTTGTTTTTTGTTACTGCTGTGAACCACAAAGAAAGAAACAGAGGAATTTGTTTTGGTTTGATGAATTATGAGCTACTAGTTAGTGATTCCTTGTTATAAAGACTAAATGTGTAAGGCATCTCTTGACTTTACAATTTTGTGAGCAAATTAGGCATTGTGTGTAATGGTCTTGGGTGCTAGCGGAATATATGGTCCAAAGGGTGACAAAGTAACCACTTTGAGATGCTAACTTCACATGAACACATAGGAGGATGTTTAGCAAAAAAATGGGTAGTGTATTGATTCAGAAATGTATTATTTTCTCCTTTTGCTTGAATGTTAGGCGGCAAATAAAAAGACAAGGCAAAAGAGATTGAAATTTTGTGCATAAATTTTTTAATATATGTATGTATTTGTTTATAAAATTAAGGTAGTATAGGTTTATTTGCATGCATGCATATAGGTTTATACGTAAGCGTTTACGTAAAATACAAAAATAAATCATGAAATGTTATAAATTATACTTCTAATAATGCTATAACACTTATTGAACGTAAACTTTTATTTGTTTGATGCCCGTTTACGTTGAATGTTGATTTTTAGTTTACGGAATTTAACTAATACGATTTAAATAAAAAGCAACGCGTAAAAGCCTAAAAATAAATAATGGAATAATTGAAGTCGTAAAATGACCTAAAAATGTGAAATGTTACAGTCTCCTCCCGTTAGAAGAGCCTTGTCCCCAAGGCTCAAGTCACGACACTTGACGAAGGTACATGTTTAGTGAAGAGATGCGGATACTTCTTTTGAAATTGATCTTCACGTACCCATGTGAACTCGAGACCCTCCTAGAGTTCCACCGAACATTGACAATTGGGATATGGCTTTGCTTCAACCGTTTGACTTCTCGAAGCATGATTTCTACGGGTTCCTCCACAAAATGGAGCTTATCATCAATATGAAGTCCATCCAACTGAATGGCTAATGGTTCGTCAGAATAACATTTCTTCAAGTTGGATACATGAAATGTATTGTGAACCTTGCTCAACTCTTGAGGAAGCTCAAGTTTGTAAGCAACGGCTCCAACCTTAGCCAACACCTTGAAAGGTCCAACATACCTAGGGTTTAACTTTCCCCATTTACCAAAATGTACGACCCCTTTCCAAGGTAATACCTTAAGCATAACTTTATCTCCAACTTGAAATTCTATCGGCTTACACTTTAAATTGGCGTTACTTTTTTGTCAATCACTAGCGGCTTGAATCCATTGCTAGATCTAAATGATCTTCTCGGTTGTCTCTTGAACTATTTCTGGACCGGTGAGTTAAACTTCTCCAACCTCGGCCCAACAAACAGGTGAACGACACTTTCGACCATAAAGTGCCTCAAATGGTGCAGCCTTGATGCTAGCGTGATAACTATTGTTATATGAAAACTCAACTAATGTCAAACGTTTAACCCAACCATTTCCAAAGTTGATCACATAAGCTCGTAGCATATCCTCGAGAGTTTGGATAGTCCTCTCGCTTTGTCTGTCAGTCTCTAGATGATATGCAGTACTCATAGCTAATCTAGTACCCAAAGCCTTTTGAAGTGACCTCCAAAAATTTGATGCAAATCTACCATTATGATCGCAAATGATTGAGATAGGTATTCCATGCCTCGTGACTGCCTCCTTTAGGTACATTCTCGCCAATTTCTCCATGGGATTAGTTTCCCTCATTGTTAAGAAGATTGCAGACTTAGTAAGTCAGTCAACAGTCACCCAAATGGTGTCATAACCTTGTGATGACTTAGAAAGCTTTGTGACAAAATCCATAGTGATATTATCCCACTTCCATTGAGGTATCTCAGGTTGTACCAACAAACCCGATGGCCTTTGGTGTTAAGCCTTGACCTTAGAACATGTCAAACACTTGCGAACATAGGTGGCGATGTTGGCCTTCATATTGGGTCACCAATATAGCTTCTTCATGTCTTGATACATCTTGTCGGAACTCGGATGGATGGAGTATTTTGACTTATGGGACTCGTGCATAATCACAGTCCTTAAATCACCATAATATGGCAAGCAACTCCTGCCATTTAAGCATAGAGTTCTGTCGGTACAGGGTTTCAACTTTTCCTTTGGTATATCCTTCCTGATCATACCTCCTACGTCTTCGTTCTTAAAGTTCTCTGGTTTCGGTGCTTGTATTTAAGCTTCCAAAATTTGTTTGGGAAGATCCAAACCAATAGTCATGACTAAGGCTCAAACCCGTAATGGCTTAATGTGTTCTTTACGGCTTAAGGCATCGGCCACTATGTTTGCTTTTCCCGAGTGATAACGGATTTCACAATCGTAATCACTGAGCAACTCTAACCAACGACATTGCCTCATGTTCAACTCCTTTTGGTCAAGAATGTGTTGTAAGCTCTTGTGATCAATAAACACCGTACACTTGGTTCCGTAAAAATAGTGCCTCTAAATCTTTAGAGCAAACACTACTGCACCAAGTTCCAAATCATTAGTAGTATAATTTTTCTCATGAATCTCCAATTGTCATGATGCATAAGCAATCACTTTCTCGTTTTTCATTAAAACAGCACCCAATACTTTATGCAAAGCATCGCAATAAACAATAAAGTTCTCAGCTTCTTGACTTAAAGCTAAGATAGGCGCACTACACAACTTATCCTTCAATGTCTGAAAAGCTGCTTCTTGCTTGTCACCCCATTCAAAGGCGACTTTCTTCTAGGTAAGCTTGGTCATTGGCTTAGCAACCTTCGAAAATACTTTAATGAACCTCCGATAATAACCGGCAAGACCTAAAAATTGACGAATCTCTATTGGAGTCTTAGGAGATGCCCAATCTTTTATGGATTCGATCTTGGCGGGATCCACGTAAATGCCTTGACTATCAATCACGTGGCCGAGAAATTGTACCTTGGGAATTCAAAATTTACATTTAGAGAATTTAGCATACAACTCCTCTTTCTTTAGCAACTCTAATATTAACTTAAGATGCTCTTCATGTTCTTCTTTGTTCTTCGAGTAGATGAGGATATCATCAATAAATACAATCACAAATTTATCCAAATATGGCTTGCACACCCGATTCATGAGATCCATAAATATTGCAGGTGCGTTCGTCAAACCAATGACATAACTTGGAATTTATAATGACCATAACGAGTTCTAAAAGCGGTTTTTGGAAAATCTCCTTCGCGAACCCGTAACTGATGATAGCCTGATCTTAAATCAATCTTTGAGTAGACACTCGATCCTTGAAGTTGATCAAATAAATCGTTAATTCTCGAAAGTGGTAGCGATTCTTCAGCGTCAGCTTGTTCAGTTCCCGGTAGTTAATGCATATTCGAAATGATCCATCCTTCTTCTTGACAAACAAGACCGGAGCTCCCCAAGGTGAGGAACTAGGCCTTATAAAGCCTTTGTCGGATAGTTCTTGCAGTTGCTTCGAAAACTCTTTCATCTCGGACGGAGCCAATCGATAAGGCGCCCGTGTTACGGGTGCAGCACCAGGTATCAAATCGGTTTGAAATTCCACTTGTCAGACTGGTGGAATACCCGGCAAGTCTTCGGGAAATACTTCAAGAAAATCTCGAATGATTGGTACGTCCTCAAGTCGCTTCTCCTCCGACTTGTCTTCAGTCTCCTTTGTAGTATCATGTGCCAAAAAGACATGACAACCTTTTAGCATGTACTTCTGTGTTTTAGTGCACGAGATGATGTTTAATTGAGTCTTGTTTCCCTGGTTTCTTCCATCACCACGAACAATCAATGTCTCATTTCCGAAGGGAATACGAACGAGTTTCTCATCACAAATAATGACAGCATGGTACTTTACCAACCAATCCATACCAATTATGACATCGAAACTACCAAGTTCTACGGACATTAAGTCGATGTTGAATGGATGATTCAATAAGTTTAATGTACAACCCCGAATGATAGTGTTTATCCTAATTATTTTCCCGTCGGCTAGTTCAACATCGTAACAATGATCTAATGTAGTTGGCGTGATATCAATTTGGGAGCTAAATGTAGTAGACACAAAACTCCTATCGGCACTAGTATCAAATAAGATAGAAGCATATCGATTGTTTAGAAGGAACGTACCCGTAATGACATTGAAGTTCCGGTTTGTCCCCGCATTGCCCACCACGTACACCTTTGTTAGAGCATTGTCATTCCCACCTTGATTACCACATTTTTTGTTCTTTAGCTTTGGGAATTCTATTTTAAAATGCCCCTGAGCACCACATTCATAGCAACTGTTACCCTTCTGATTAGCCCTAGTAGCTCTCTGATTGTCACCAGTGTTAGCATTGCCAGAACTCCTGCAATCACGGGCCAGGTGTCCAACCTTGTTGCACTTGTGGCACTTCGGTACACACGGACCATTATGATGTTAGTCGCATTTGGAACATTTTGGCGGAGATCCACTATACTCCCTCTTCTCACCAGGCCCAACGGTGTAAGCTCTACCTGTGTTCTACCTCTTGTTTGGTTGTTGTTGGTTTTGGTAGTTTCAGGAGTCATCATCTTGCTTCCTTTTGTTTTCAATCTGACACTCAGCCAACGTACGGAGTTTCTGATCCATCATATTGTTTGCCATTTCAATAGCATCCTCCATTGTCTTGGGTTTGGTAGCCATCACATTTCCTTGGATCATGTCAGGTAATCCACCCATATACTTTTCGACCTCATCCGACACTTCGAGAAACATTCTCCCGCACATCAATGCTAGTTCCTAAAAGCGTTAGGTATAACTTGCTAAGTCAGTACCCTTCACATTCAGATTCCAAATCTCTGTCTTTAATTTCTTGATCTCATTTCGAGCACATTACTTAACAGTCATCATTTTTAATAGTGTTTTCCGAGGCATGCCATAAGCGACATCATGACCAACTGTCTTGACATGGGAGTTCCACCATGTTAAGGCAATGCCATGAAGAGTGCAAGTAGCAAACTTGACTTGGTTCTCGACTGCACAGTTACTGATATGGAAGACAGACTCTATTCTTTCAAACCATTAAGTTAGACCAACAACTCCTTCAGTACCCTTGAAGTTCAGGGATTGACATTTGAGGAAGTCACTGTAGGTGGACTCACGAGTAAGGCGCACAGGTCTCACAATGCCACTTCTAGAACCTTTGCTTCCATCATCATTGGGGGTAGTGTTTCTTTAAATTGTTTGCTCAGCCAAAGCATCAGCCACGCCTTGGGCTATCAATGCCCTGATAGCAGCATCAGTCATTGGGGTGGTGGCAGTAGCAGGGGCGGGGGTGGTTCTGGTTCTGGTTCTGGTTCCTCTTCTTGGAGCCATTTTCTTTAAATTACAAGAAAATATAATACATGTTAGATTTCATACAATCATAACTGGGACATGACATATACACAATAAATAGAGCAAGATCACAACACAAGAGCGGTATATAGTAATATTTGAGATCACAATGACATGACATAATACATCCATTTCATATATAACTTAGAAAACATACATGATAGTTTGATACAGAAATGAAAGAAAATACAAGTCCTACCGCCGTGCTAGCTGGGAATAACCCATAATACTTAGCAGGCTAACATAATGATAGCTAGTGACATGACTAAAAAGTAAACTAACTACAGCTATCAGCATCCTCTGGGTCATCAGTGTGAGCTGGCTCCCTAGCCTCCAGTGTATCAATACGTCCTAGAGCTGCTATCAACTGTGTCTGTAGTGATGTAGTCTGAGAAACCAATGTCGTAACCAGTGCCTCCAGTGAAGAGATGCGAGTATCCTGAATCTGAGTATGAGTCTGATATGCCTGGAGCTCATCATGTACTACCCTACTATAGCCCATAGACTGCGCCCATGCCTCTCGGGCAACTCTAGCCTCATTCTTAACAAGCATAGTTTTGTTGATATGGTAACGCCTATCTCTGCGTAACATGTTGACCTGGCCTCTCAGAAGGGCCCGGTCATCCTGTGCGTCCTTGAACCGCACATAAATCTCATATGTATCCTGCCTGACAGTGGTGACAAGATCCGTCACCTGTTGGCTCAACTCTGCCATAATAGTCGGTGGTACCTCCTTTGTAGCCTCATTCGGGTCCTCCCAAACATCAGTGATCTCATAACCCATCTCTCTAACCCGATCATTCTAAGCTCGGCATCCAAAGTGCCAATATACCCATAATCTGCTCTATAGCCCCTAGTAGGCCTAGCAGCAGCAGCAGAAGAACTCTCCTTGACCTCTATTCTAGGACCGAGAGCAAGGCACAACCTCTGCCAAGGTGACAACACAGCCTCGAGAATATCCGCTCTATGGTCAGTAGAGGGTAGGAGTAAAGGTGATAATGGTGGTGGTAATGGTGGTTCTGGTAATGGTAGTGGTGATGCAGATCTCAACCGAATCATGGCTGCTCTACCCCAAAGGTGCCTCAGCATAGTATCAACAGTAGGTGGTGGTAGAGGTAATATTGGAGATGATACAAGTAGTGGTGGTGAGGGAATCTGGGCAAGTGGTAATGATAGTGGAGTAAGTGGAGATGGTGATGGGGATAGTGAAGTAGATGTAGAAGCATACTCAGCGATGAGTGCCTCAGCAGTAGCTGACATCGGTGTCTGGGGTCGGATGGACATTCTAGTTGTGCGACGTCTACGTGATGGTACATGTGTAGGTGTAGACTCATCAATCTCAAATGCCTCTGTATCCTCAGCTGTGGAAACAAGGTCAACAGTAGGTATAGCTGGAGAGTCGGCCGAAGCTAGGTGCTTCTTCTCCTCCACCTCTTTGTCCTCCTCAACATCATCATCATCATCATCATCATCAGCATTGTCTCCTCCATCGGAAGGATAGTTAGTATGATCCTCCTCGGGTTCCTCCTCCGGATCCTCCTCTAGATCGGAGTCAGCAATGTTGCCCGGTGATAAAGCTGTCGGTGAGGCATCATCTGGTAGAGGCTGATCCTCCATAGGTGCCTCAGCATCAGATGGCACTAAGTACTCTTAGGTACGTAGACTGGTGAAGGTGGGTACTCAGGACTAGGCACGTAATCAGGAGATGGTGGGTGCTCTGGTCCAGGCACATAGTATGAAGATGGTGGGGCCTCCTTAGGTGCATCTGGCTCCTCATCAGAAACCCACTAGAATCTTCAAGGCTCAGAATCAATGTAGACAGATGTAGGTAACTGTGGATGCTGAAGACATGACTGCTGTAACAATAAAATAAACTTATATATGTATTTTTTATAAGACCGGTATAGTATATATGTAATATAATATAAACACGTATATAGATCATGAAAGCATCTAGTATAACCAACTAATGTAAATCAATAGTGTATGTCCCGTGAAAACCTCTTTGTATGATGCAATGTTTGAAAACGGTTATAGTCTAAGTAAAAATATTTGACCTGGTTCTCTATAACCTTGGCTCTAGATACCAATCTGTAACACCCCCAAATAAGGTCGCAGCAGAATAAGTGTCCGGGAGTGTTACTTCATAGATCAATAGCACAAGAATATAAGAGAACGGCCTCTAAATGAGTCATTTTGAAAATGATACAATAGATTTCATAAATTGTTTAATACAAAAGCTCAAAGGCTTAACTTGTTCAATCATGAAAATGTAAAGATTTTAGAACGTAACAAATATCCCAAAATGTAATGCTTTTAAATCTTTATGCATGACTCTCAAAATGGTTGACCACCAATGTATCCCTTGCACTTGTACCTTATTGACCTGAGAAAAACATGCTTTAAAACATCAATATAAAGTTGGTGAATTCACAGGTTTATGTAAATATAATGTAGGACGGCAAGATTTCCAAGTGTATGATAATGTAACAAATGTAAACATCAAAAAACGTAATTACGTTTCCCTAAGCTCATGACACTGATGCTCGACATGTATGAATTGAAATATAAATTGCCTACATTGCCCTTGATGATGTTCTAACCCACAACATCCCAAATCCGATATGGTATACGTATGTTGTCCGACAAACCGGCATAGTGAGCGCTACTAACCCGAACGGGGAGGTCAATCCCAAATAGATATATTTATAACATTTGCGCTTACACCAAGTAATTGACAGCTCATGATAATGGGCTTAGAGGGTTATCGCTACTTAGGCAAACACGTAATCATGTTAAAATGTACACTTGTGACCAATTTATAAAACAATGCATGTTTCTCACCCCAAAAGTTGTAAATCATTATAATTATAAAATATAGGGCTATGAACTCACCTTAGTGAATGAACTTTGATTATACGACTCAAATGAGTGAAACGTCACGGATAGTCTGAATGCAACCTATTTTATTGTAGGCCGTATTAATATATTATACTTGAATAATACCATATATAATCTTATAAAATTACACCACCATCTAATGTCTTTTTGTTTGAAAATAATATTTATAAAGTTAAAAACATGTATAAATATTATGTAAGTCATATGAAATCATTGGTTAAGGTTTTTATAGTCCAAACAGATCCGAAAACACTCGTAATCTACTTTTTATGTTTCAATCAGCATTTTCGTTTTAGGAAAAATAGTGCACACGAGGTATATAAAAATAGTGCACAAGAGGTGTATATATAGTTTTCGTAATTTCATAACTTTCACGTTTTAACTTCGTTTCTAACGTTCTTTATATGTAGGGAATCGTGATTGAAAGATCTAATCAAATATTATATCCATAATATTTATATGTACTGCTGTGAACAGTAACTGTATGTGAAATTTTAGAAAAGTACTTTTTATAAATTTTAATCATTGAAATCGTATAAAAATCATATCTCCTTCGTTTTATTTCCGTTTATTACGCTCCTTATGTCTATGGTTTCGTATTAAGAAGATTTATCAAAATATTATATTTATAATATTTTAGCCACTGATGAACAGTAACTTTTACTATTTTTGTAAAATTATATAAAACTACTTTTATATAATTAATTGTCGCAATCTTGTAAAAATCATAACTCATTCGTTATAACCTCGTTTTTCGAGTTCTTTATAGTTTTGGAAAGCTCATGACATCTACCTTCTCAAAAAAATGTCAAATAAATTTTATCAGATTCGTACTGTTTCGGGTTTTATAAAATTACTTTTATAAAAACACTTTTTATAGTAAATTTGTAAAATGTATAACTCCTTCATTATAATTTGGTTTTTCGATTTTCTTATATATTTGGAATCCTTGTAAAAAGTACTTTCACAGAAAAATAATAAATTTTTTTCATCAGATACGCAAGCCTTTTAGTTTTTATAAAAATACTTTTATAAAAACACTTTTACGTATAATATTGTAAATATCATAACTTCTTCGTTATAATTCGGATTTTCGAGTTCTTTATATGCTTACGATCCTCGTAATATGTACTATATTTATAAAATAACCCCAAAATATTTCCAAGTATAACAAGTCTTCACATTTATTTATTTATAAACTTAATAAATAAACTTTTCAACAATTAATTTATATACACTTTTTATAAATTAATCAATACTTATGTAAAGTGTGTTCTTTCATTTTACCAACTTGTTAACATCTTAACCTCATCATACAATGTAATTCGAACCATCATCATATGTAAAAATCCATTTTATAAATTTATAACATAACCTAGATGGTGATTAAACAATTATAACAGTTATATAATCATGAGAATTATAGAAATGAAAGTATGAGTTTTATGATAACCTTGAGAAAATGAAGGATGGTGATGAACACAAGTCTAAGCCTATTCAAACCCTTTGTTTTGTGTTACTGCCGTGAACCATAAAGAAAGAAAAAGAGGAATTTGTTTTTGTTTGATGAATTATGAGCTACTAGTTAGTGATTCCTTGTTATAAAGACTAAAAGTGGTAAGGCGTCTCTTAACTTTACAATTTTGTGAGCAAATTAGGCATTCTGTGTAATGGTCTTGGGTGCTAGCCAATTATATGGTCCAAAGGGTGACAAAGTAACCACCTTGAGATGCTAACTTCACATGAACACATAGAAGGATGTTTAGCACAAAAATGGGTAGTGTATTGATTCAAAAATGTATTCTTTTCTCTTTTTGTTTGAATGTTAGGCGGCAAATAAAAAGACAAGGCAAAAGAGATTGAAATTTTGTGCATAAATTTTTTTATATATGTATGTATTTGTTTATAAAATTAAGGTAGTATAGATTTATTTGCATGCATATAGGTGTATACGTAAGCGTTTACGTAAAATACAAAAATAAGTCATGAAATGTTATAAATTATACTTCTAATAATGCTATAACACTTATTGAACGTAAACTTTTATTTGTTTGATGCATGTTTACGTTGAATGTTGATTTATAGTTTACGCGATTTAACTAATGTGATTTAAATAAAAAGCAACGCGTATAAGCCTTAAAATAAATAATGGAATAATTGAAATCGTAAAATGACCTGAAAATATGAAATGTTACATAGTCCCTAAATGTAAATTTTTTTGGTGTACACGTGTGCACTTCCCATCACATCACCATTTAATATATTCACTATTTACTTAACTTACACCTCTCATCCCTATCATTTCACAATATCTTTCCCGCTCGAATCATATTCTTACTCTCTTACAAATCACTCACACAACCATACCTATAGTATTTTTCTTCGATTAAACCCCACATACAATGGTGTTAGTGGACCACACAGGATGGAAGCTCAACCGTTAACAGTGGACGGGCACCACCGAGCAACTCATCGAACCACTCAAATCGACTTATGGTAATGATTTGAAGCCCTTTTGCTCAAAGTTAAATTTTTACAAATGTAGTGTTCTTTACTTGTTTTATTGTCGATTTATGAAGTTAGGATTTGATTTTGATTTTCAGATAATGCACCCAATATGTTTTCGATTCGAATACATCATGGTGGAAAATTTTAAAGGTATCTAGGCCGAATGCATGTCAGTGGTCGTGTCGATATATTCGATATGGTCGATATTGATTTGTTTACTATCATTGCACTAAACATGATGGTTCTTAAATTAGGTTACACAGGTGAATCTGAGCTCATGTTGTATAATTATATTAGACCACTCACCAGTCTAGATGAAGGGTTGTATGCTTTGTCTTGCGAGGAGGATGTTCGTTGCCTGGCTACCATTGTTAGGAGCTTTAAGTTGATTGAGGTCTATATAAAACATGGTGTTACCGTTTATGACTCTTACCTTAGGGCACCACGGTTTAAGGCAACATTAGAAGATATTACTGATGAGCTTGGTAGCATTGCAGCAAACAGAACTAAAAAATGTTGTTTTTGACCTGGCATGAGTTTAGTAAAACCACTAAGGAACCTGTTTGTGACTCTATCAGACCTAGCTCTTGTAAGGATTCTGTTTGTGACTCCATTACACCTAGGTGTATGCCTGATCATATTTTAACCCCTCCCACTGATGAGTCTGTCATCACATATACACAGTTTAGCGGTGTACTGGGAGTTGACACACAAAGCCATGTTCTCCCGACAATACAATCACAGTTTAGTGACATAAACCTGAGTTTTGTCTCACAACAAGCAACTGCTAGTCATGTTATAGATGATGTGATGAGGCAATTATCATTTGATGAAATAGAATTAGATGGAGAGGCATGCTTTGTTGATGTTGCAGGGAGTGGTGTGGACAGTTCAGGGTTAAGTCATGATGAGTCATTTGGAGTTGATAACTTGGACTTAAACTTAATTGAACCTATAAACCTAAATGTTTCCCAAGTTGAAACACAATTTGAGCTCCCTGTGTCTGAAACCAGATGTTGGTCCTACTTAAGAACCAATTTTGGTAGAGGTTAGCACTCAAGAACCCATTGTGGCAGAGGTTAGCACTCAAGAACCTATTGTGGCAGAGGTTAGCACTGAGGTACCCATTGTGGAAGAGGTTGGAACTCAGGAATTTAGTGTGGAAGATGTTGTAGTTAAAGATTATGTGAGTTCTATGGAAGATGGGGAAGATGCTGAACAAGGTAATGGTAAGGAAGATAAATCAGCTCCTATTGATGGACAGTTCTTCTATGATGATGAAAGAATACATATTGCATATGAAACAGAATATGATGTTAGATGATGATGATGATGTATACGAAGATTCTTTGGTAGATGAAGAGAATGAGATTGTAGATCCTGATGTTGATGTCCATTTGTTTGGTATTAGCATGGATCTTCCTTTTGACAACATTGGTATCACTAATTTAGTGTCGGATGATGTTTTAGAAGGAGAGGACGTGGATGCCATCAATGTGGATGGTTTTGATAGTGACCCTGGTAATGATGAAGAAAGAAATTACAAGAAGAGAAGGTTAGCTGAATTGAGGACAGAAATGAAAGGTGGTATAAATGCTAGTGGTTAGTGGAAGTACTCATTCTACACTGGCTAGAAAGCCAAGGACAGAGTCTACCTGCATTCCATTGAAAGCAGAAGGAATTTAAAGCTGTATAAGAAGGATGGTGTCAGGATAAGAGTAAGATGTGAGGGAAAAGTACTTGTATTTACAATGTCACAAGGTACTCGACCAACTGGCCAAAATCGTGGAATGTAAGCTCGGCCTAGTGGATCAAGTGGCCCAACTACTAGGAGTAAGAAAAGGAAGAATACAGGTACCAATGATGACAGTCAAGCATCTCCTTCTTTTTTAGATGTACATGATAAAATAGATCTCTGCCCTTGGGTCTTGTATGTGGGAAAAGACAAATTCACACATAATTGGGTGGTGAAGACATACAAGGATACATACGCATGCCTTCAATCCAGAGAAATCAAACACTGCACATACAAATTCTTGTATGAGAAGATATTTGAACCAGTCAGGGTTAATCCAAATATCCCAGTTAAGGCAGTTCAAGACCAGCTCCAACGTGAGTTGGAGGTTCAGATATCTATGAGCAAAGCTTTCAGAGCTGATGAGGTGTCATTTCATACACTTTTTCAGGGTCGTTTAACCCCGTAAATCATGTGTTTATGCCCAAAATAGGTACTTAATCGTTCCTTTTCAGATATTTAGCATTTGGAGGAAATACACATGACTTGGGCTCATTTGAGGAAGAAACGGACGAGACTGTAGACCTACACCAACATTGCTCAAGAATTTCTCCTCAGAAGCTAGAGACGGCATCACAGATTACACGTGACGCCGTCACTAATCCTACCACGACGGCGTCACAAGATGTTGCGACGGCGTCAGCCCGCATAATCCAGCCCATTATCTAGAATATTCTTGTCACGATGGCATCATGATTAAAATGCGACACCGTCACAGCGATTTTCCTATAAATACAAATCCGATTTTAGGGTTTTAAGTGTGTAACTTTAGAGAAAAAGAAAGGGACGAACCCTAGTTTGTTTAGCAACTGTTAGGGATGATTTTAGGGCCTCAAAACCCTATTGTACTCTCTTCAATTCATGTTTTAATCAAGTAAGACTATCTTAATCATTCAATATGTCTTGTTGTGTGATTCTTATCTGTTATTGCTTTACCTATAACATGCTTGGCTAAACCTTCTATTGTGTTTATTTATGATTGTATAAAACCTAAAATGTAGATATTAGTGGTGTTGTTTCTTGTGATGAATATGCATGTTAGGTCTTAGAAAATCAGCTTTTGTCGGTATCGCTGTTGATATGTCTAGAAAAACATGATTGTGTAGAAAGGATACCATCGGGTAACAGTCTTCATACTACCTTGCCCTTATATGGTTGATCCACTCTTAATATATTTCAAATGCATTTAATATACTCTTAGGGGCCTTGTAATAGTCTTCATACTACCTTATTTGTGCGTTGCCTTAACGGAATATTAAATAGACGGCGGGTTCATGTAATTCGTTCATGACTTAGGAAATAATTACATAGATCATCACAAGTGTGACAAAGCAACAACACTAGGAGAAGCAATCTAGGGAGTAATACGTGATTAAATAAACATAGTCTTTTATTATATTGTTATCACCATTAGTTTAGATTATTATTTAGTTTAATAGCTAAAACCAACCAACCTCTCCAATATATGATTTTACTTGCTTTTATAAAATATAAAAACACAAAAATAATCTTCCCTCAACCCTTAGAATTCTGTTAGACCATGATTAATCCTTCCCAACCTATTCCCTTAGAGAACGATAACAATCCCCGAGTCTTGCCTATACTACTACTACAACGGTTAGGTACTCTGCCTAGGGAGTTGTAAAACTTCGTGTAGAAGTCTTACAACGACTGTATCGAGTTTTGGGCGCCGCTGCCGGGGAATAGTTAGGTATTAATCATAGTTTAGCTTAGTTCTACTTACTTGAATCCTTTCAAGTAAGATTTAATTTCTGCATATTAGCTTTCTTGTAGTCTATCTTTTCTTTGTGCTATCTTTTTTGTAACCCATTCTCGTCAACCACCATGGGAGACGAGAATCCTATCCACACTCTAGGAGACTACTCCAAACCTAGCCCCGAGGGCTACAAGAATACCATCGAGCTCCTCGTAAGGAACAACGTGGTACCTTTTCGATCCGACACCATCCGGTTAGTGCAAAATGGATGCTCATTCCACGGACTTTGGTCCGAGGATCCAAACCAACACCTCAAGGATTTCCTTAAACTTGTGGACTTACTTGACCTTGATGGTGAAAATAGGGAAAGAACGCGCCTACGTTTATTTCAATTCTCCCTTCGCGATCAAGCTAGCAATTGGCTTGAACGTCTTCCAGCAGGATCCATCACCACATGGGAAGATCTTACTACCCGATTCCTTGCTCAATTCTTTCCACCGGGAAGGACCGTAAAACTCCATAACGATATCCTGATGTTCCAACAACATCATGGAAATTCTTTATCCGAAGCATGGACTCGTTTTAAGGACTTACTACAAAAAGTCCCTCATCATGGCATCGACCTTTGGCTCCAAGTCCAAAATTTTTATGACCATGTCAATCTCGTCACAAGACGAACCATTGACCAATCGGTCGGTGGTAAGCTTCGTGATCATAACGCCAAAGAATCCTGGGAATTATTAGAGGACCTCGCCCTCTATGACAATTAAAGTTGGAACGACCCAAAGGATTTTGCTAAGCCGGTTAAGGCAATCGCTTTGCCTCAATTTGTCCCGAGTACATTTGGCCGCCATCTAATCGAGCTCGAAACTCAAGTCCAATGCATGATGGAAGTTCATCTTGCTCCAACACAACCTACCTAAGTAAACAAAATCACTACCTCATGTGAGATTTGCAGTGGTCCCCACGACACTCAGTATTACATGGGAGACCCCGAACAAGCCTTTGTTGAATACGCATCCTCGCGTACCGATGAAGCGGGAGGTAAGTGGTATACCTTTAAGCCCGAGCAAAACAACCTTGGTGACACATACAATCCATCATGAGAAGTCACCCGAACCTTAGGTGGAGACAACCTCAAAACTCTTAAAATAATTTTTCAAACCCACCTAACCGGTTCTAATCTAACGGTTCAAACCCAAACCGTTCTTTTAACAATAATCCTTAAATCTTTAGCAATCAATCAAACCTTGAAGGATTGGTGTCCAACTTCATGGCATCTCAAGACGCTAGACTATCAAAGTTTGAAGCCGATTTCAAACAACAGCAAAGCGAGATGACCAACAAAATCGACATTGTGTTGAAGGCCATCACCGATCGAATAGCGTTAGCGATATGGTTAAGAACCCAAAACTAAGTACTACCCCAGTTTTGTCTGCTCGTTCTTACCCAATAATCGATGCCCAATGCTCATCTCACCCTTCCAACTCAATCAATGCTATCAAGGCACATTTCAAGGAGGCAATAATTTCTCAAACAAGCCTAAGGCAACCTGAGATTGAAATCAAACCACAACAACCAAAAAGAGCCCGAACCAACTTTTGAATATGAATTCCAGGATTTGCATCTTAACCTACCAGTTCTTGAAGTCCTAGCTCACGCCCCAATCTATAACGCCATATTAGATAAATACGTAGAAAGCTTAGACCTAGGCAAAACGGATCAACATTTATCCAAGGAGAAATACCCGCGAAAATAGAAGACCCCAGACTATTTACTCTACCTTGTAAAGTAGGGGACTCAAAACCTTTCGACGCCTTGGCTGATCTAGGATCATGTGTGAACATAATCCCACTTTACCTCTTAAAAGCTTAACATCGGACTTTTAGAAGAGACCGACCAAATCTTACCCCGTTGGGATTGTTAAAGACATAGAAGTCCATATAGGGAAACTAAAACTATTAAATGACTTCTACATGATCGATATGAAAAAGGACCCCGAGACCCCTTTGCTAGTAGGAAGAGGATTCCTAGCAACCACCAACGCAGTTATAGATTGTAGGATGGCAAAAATAGCGGTAGGAGAAGGAATCACTATGTCAGTATTCAGAGTAAAAGGAGTAGACTTAGGCGAGGAGGAAGTACCTTATTGGACCACCCTTGGAAAAAGGGAATCATACAAACCACGGCCTCACTTGGATGGGATAGGCGCCCAAACCCCTTATTACGCTAGGAAGGACTTCTTAGACTGCCATTTACCCGGAGAATGGGAAATTGCTAAAGATGCCGAGCTCAATCCTTTTAAGGATACCTTAGTGTTTAGGAGGATGGTAGAATTCTTAGGAGCCATGCCCATTAACTTTAAAAGTAATATGCGAGAATCAGATGACCTAATTAAAAAACTAATTAACTGGGATAAACCACCTAAAAACGGAGATGGAGCATGGCACGCCAAGATTAGACTAATCGACCCAGACGGAGAGGAGTTTACCAAAACCTTACAGTCAATCCCCACCACTAGGAAGCTCTCCAAAAAAGAAAGTCCAAGGGAAATCATCGACCTGGACCACTTCTACGACACGTAAAAACGTGTGACTTCGAGTCTAGCTACAAGACTCGTAAAATAAAGAAAAGCACTTTTTGGGAGGCAACCTAATATTTACTTTTCCCGCACATTAGGAGTGTCTTGTGTTTTATTCTTTTCAGTTTATTCTATCATGTTCGAACTCTATCTTGTAATCATGCTTTGTTTGTTCTTTGCTTCGTCTTATTTGCAAATCAAAGGTATTTTGCAACAATAAGTGTAGAGGAATTTATCTGGTTTTTAGAACCAAGTTCAAACATGTTAAATAAATTGTTTATATTAATTCGCGTCAGTTTCGAGTCATATGAGTAAAATTGTCAAATCACAAGTTTTATGCAGCTATTTGTACAGGAACTAACTTATGGAATCAAGTGCAGGAAATTTTTCATCAAAAACAAAAGTTTCGTTTTCACATAACGTGGAGACGGCGTCACGATTTACACGCGACGCCGTCACCATGACACCTGTAACGGCGTTAGGATTTTCTCTTAATCTGGATACATTTAAAAAAGTATTAAACATGATTTATAATCATAAAAGCCAAACCATCATCATCTACAGAAGATGCAAAAACGCTCCACATCATTCTTCATAATCGACTCTTGCATCATCATGATCGTCATCATCGATTCTCATGTTATCGTCGTCTTGCAAAGTTGTTGCATTATCGACGATTTTTGCATCGTTGTCTTGCAAGTAGCAATGATGTTGCATCATCGACGATTCTTGCATCTTCATCATCTTCATCGATCATCAATATTAGGCTAAACATCATGTCATCATCGATCATCATAATCTTTGTTCACGTCGTCATGTATACGAATATTTTGACAACTTAAACATCAATTTTTGATCTAAATAAATATAGACACGATTTTGGATGCTAGAGAAGATATTCCGTTGTATATGCATGAACTTCGGGAACTAAAAAATGCACAAGGTGGGCAAATTACTTAAATGACCCTCCATCATAATCTAAGGACTTGTTTGGTAAAATTTTCTGTGTTAAGTCACGTTAAATTAAGAGATGACTTAATGCAGACACCTTCAGTTTTATTACTTAATAATTTCAGTCATTTTTCTCCATTAAGTCACAAACAAACAGTTTTTATATGACTTAATGAATTCAGTTTTTTTCATATTAAGTCATTTAAGTCGTTTTCAAACACCACCTAAGCCTTCATAAATTTTCCTAATTTACCAGATTGCCACGTATATTTTTAGCCTTTGATTAAGTCAGTCAATAGATCTAAAGGCTGATATTTATATTTCACATTAAGAGAGTGTTTTACTTGAACTCTTGCCCTAATATATAAACTAATGTACCATCATTATTTAATGATGTACAAGTTACAAAACATGATTGTAGTAACAATCATAGGTTATGTTGAGGAGTGAAGATATTTTAATCAAAAAAATATTAGATTTTCACGTGTTCAACTTTGTTAAAATCATTAAACCATTTACCTTCTTTTGATTTTTTGGTATTACAATCATGCTAAGAAACAGAAGAAAAAAAATGTAATCATCGGCATGTTAACGTGCATAAATCTGATTAACGTGCATTTAAATTAATATTTAAATCGGTGTTGTTTCTGAGTTTATAAATCTTACAAATTTATATGTTGTAGTTCGTCTTATAACCAAATGGTCGCACTTAAAGTGTTAAGATGTTTGTTACTAGGGGTGATAATTCAGGTCGGGTTCGAGTTAATAGGTTTCGAACCTGATTCATTTAAATAATCGGGGTCAGTTATGTCAACCTTAATCTGTTTAAACATAACCCGGAACTGACCCATTTAACCCGTATATATATTTAAAGTTGACACATTACACACGTTAAACAAGTTAAAAAGGTATGTGGGTTGACCTGTTTAACCTATTTCACCCCTATAATAAAATATATATAATTTTAATTTAAAGAAAAAATCTTAAACGGGTTGGCGGGTCGACCCGATTAATATATTTCCAACCCGAACCTGACCTGTTTATTAAATGGGTTAGATGAGTTGACCCAAAGCCGACCCGAAATCTATTTAAGCTCAACTTGAAGCTGTTAATTTTTCATGTCAGTTTCAAATCAGGTTTCGTGTCGGGTCAAAAATTGACACCTTATTTGTTACTGTCTCAAAGCTAATGCTTTTTCCTAAAAAAAATTATAAAAAAAAAAGAAAGTATTTTGACTATTTCAAATCTAGTTCTTATAATTAGACTATTTTATTGAAAAGGAAAAAAAACGCAAGCTACATACCCGCTAAACAAACCCGTTTTTAACTCTCGACTTATAACTAAAATATTTTATTTGTCAATTGGTTAAATTTTAGATGAAATTATATTTTTAGTCTCACCTTATCAAGCCCAAAATTTTGAATTGATAACTTTTGTGTTACAATAGCAAAAAGAAAAAATAGCTACATAAAACTCCAAAAATATCAACTCATACATTTTTAGATAATTATCTTTAAAAAAAATTAATAATATATGACTTTTGTTACCACTCAATCCGTCAATCTGGTGGTCTCTTATGTCTTATCTAATTCTTGTAACGATATGAGGCATAAACAAACCAAAATGGACTTGAACTACGTACACGTAGTGAAATATTTATGCTAGTGGTCCAGGTTTACTGTAGCTAACTCCTTTATTGTCTTTATGAAATAATCGACAACAAGAGTTATTTACGAAACTGAGAGTAACAACTAACAAATATTATCTTCATGAAAACAATCCAATAAAAGATATAGATACACGGTACGGTTATAATTACACTAAGTAATATTATATATATATTTAAAAAAGTTCAATTACGGAGTATTTTTATATTCAATTCTAAGTATTACAAGTATCCTTCTTTTTCATGCATAACAATTTAATACACTACATTTTATTTATAAAAGACTCTTTAACCAGTTAAAGAGTGATAGGGTCTGTTATAAATCTAAAGATAGCTTTTTTCACTTTTTTGTTTCCAAGCAAAATTCATTTTAACAGTGAGGCGTAAAAGCTGGACTTTGAGTACGTTATATTTGTTACAATTTTTTGTTTCCAATAACATCTACGTGGTGCAGGTTTACATCGACTTTGATACACTTGTTGTGGAAGAATCGGAATAATATTCAACAAAAAGACTTGTTTGTTTGACTTGGTGGAAAATAAGGTCGTTTTAAGTATTCGTCTACTAAAATGAAAGTAATTGAAACGTTAGTCCTTTCACATGTTAGCCATAGAACAAAATTAGTTCTCATATATTATTTCTATAAAATTTTCTTTTCTAAAATCTAAGGCACCTAAGTAGTCTGGGTTTACTTGGAAACAATAAACAAGCCGTGAGGAAAGGGAAATAATTGACACCAAGACTTTTCGTACTTGAAAACAATACTATGTATGTCAAAGTAACAAAGATACCCATACACGTGTAAATCACGTCGGACCATGAGTAGTATCGTTATCGCAAATACTATGGTCAAAATGACAAAGTAATACTATTCGATGCTCATTGCTCAAGTACGTGTGAGTTACATAACAACATAAATGATGGTTTAAAGGCTCATGTATGGTGCACATATGAATGAAGGAAGAGTGAAAAGATCATCTTCTGCTAAAACTAAAGCAGTCAATGGGCATATTTGAACTATGGTATAAAACTACGTTTTTCTTATGCACCATTATGATGATCCATTTGGTAATCACTGGGTGATACCTAAGAGCTATAACTGAAGGTTGATGATGGTCTATTCCCATATCTTGGACGCCCCGGAGGTCGAAGACTAATTTGCTTGCCACGTGGTGGTGATCCTCCACGACGCTGGGGTTCAACTGAAAAAAAAAATATACTAAACTCCTGTTTCGGGGTAGGTTTACTACTATACTATTAAAAGGATGCCCTGCGTATCAATAATATGCAATAGTGCAGTGTGCCCCCACATGATTTTTATTCCAATCACAACTTCGTGGCCATTTCACAAATAGCAGGCCATGCAACGTCAAGTTCCTTATCGTAGCCGATGATTACTTCACAAAATGGATATAAGCCAAACAAATGGCTACCATTATTGAAAAGAAAGTACTTAATTTTGTATATGGATATACACATTTGTCGACAAACTAGCCTAAAATTCGCATAAAATGTGGCCCAAAGTAAAAAAAAAATACTAGCCCAAAATTAGCCTGAAATCTGGCCCAAAGTAAAAAAAAATACAAAACGGTCCCTCAACTTTTAACTATTTACGATTTTCTTACACAAAAAATCCCGTAAAAAAATTAACAAAAAAAACACGTCAAGTTTTTATTGTTCACAACTTTTTTACATTCATCGGCCCAAATAAAAAGATATCGAACCGTCCCAAAAAAAGAAAATATTCGGGAAAAAATTAACCCGTCCCAACGCAAAAAAAAATTCCCGAATCGTACAAAAAAAGGAAATATCCGGGAAAAAATTAGCCAAAAATAGCCTAAAATCTGGCCCAAAGTAAAAAAAAAACAAAACGGACCCTCACCTTTTAACTATTTACGATTTTCTTACACAAAAATTCCCGTAAAAAAATTTACAAAACCGTCCCAAAAAAAGAAAATATTCGGGAAAAAATTAGCCCGTCCCAACGCAATTTTTTTCCCCGAATCATACAAAAAAAGAAAATATTAAAAATTAGCCCCGCATAACGCATCGCCCAAAAAAAACCCCCCGAAACGTAAAAAAAATTATTCGGGAAAAAATTAGTCCCGCCGCAACGCGCAGGTTATTTTGCTTGTTGTAAAACATATGCCAAAAAAGTGAACGATCAATGAAGTGATAACATTGAATAAATTACTAATTGTCATTTATAATATAATATTTAAGGAGAAATAATAAGGAGATTTAAAAATGTGGAATATCGATGCCAACATCTTTGTTGGTTAGAGCCAAATGACTCCATATTTTACAAACCAATAAAACATTAACATACAGTTTTAGGCATGAAATTAATCAAATCTATATTGCTCCCGATCATTTCTCATAATTTTTTTTAAAACGACAATTTTTAACTAAATATCGCAATATTTATATCACAAAATATCTCACATAATGAGATGGTGAACATTTGCAAACCAACAACATGACTAAAAGATTATAACGAAACGTATCAAAATAATATTAAATCTATCAAACATTGAATGAATGCAAAAATGATGCACATATACAAAACATCTTATGATTTAAAATCTAACAAACTTGATACGCAAATTAAAAAATATTTTAAAACTATTTTGCTAGTATTTCAAACTTGATATCCAAATTGTCAATATTAAACCACTAGCTTTAGTAAATTTGAAAGTTGTACATTTATTGTTCGTTAAAACATATTTTGTTGAAAGATGAATTTGATACTTTTAATAAATTCAAGGGTGATTGATGTAAATTAAGAAAAAGTTGAAACTTCAAATGCTTTGGAATTTAGCCACGTTAGCAATATGACGTCATAAAATATGTAGATGGAATTAAAAATGTTTTGATTTATTAAAGATATAGATAAATAGAAGATAGATATAAGGCGCCTAACAAACTAAAATGGACTTGAACTACAAGGAGTGTTATTATGAAAGATTTATGTTCCAGGTTTAGTGTAGCTTACTCCTTGATTGTTTTTATGAAATAATCGACAGCAACACCTTATTTACAAAACTGAGAGTAACAATTAACAATTATCGTCTTCATGAAAATAATTTAATAAAAGATATAGATACACCGTACGTTATAATAACTAATATTATACTCTCCCGTCTTAAAATAAGTGTCTAGTTTGACTTTTCGAAATCAAACTGATTCAACTTTGACCTTAAATATTCTTTTTATGTTATATGATACTTGATAAAATTATGTCATTGAAAATATACTTAAAACCCAATCCATTCATATATTTTGCATCAAGTATTATATACGTAACACACATAAACATAGGTAAGGTCAAAGTTGAACCAGTTGACACTTATTTTAAGACGGAGAGGGTATATATTTAAGAAAAGTTCAATTACGGGGCATTTTTATATTCAATTCTAAGTATTACAAGTATCGTTTTTTTTCATGCATAACAATTTAATATACTGCATTTTATTTTGCTTTTCTATATAAAAGACTCTTTAACCAGTTAAACAATGATAGGGTCTGTTATAAACTAAAGATAGTTTTTTCACTTTTTTGTTTCCAAACAAAATTTATTTTAACTGTGAGGCGTAAAACTGGACTTTGAGTATTTTATATTTTGTTACAACTTTTTGTTTCCAATAACATCTACGTGGTCCAGGTTTACATGACTTTGATACACTTGTTGTGGAAGGATTGGAATAATATTCAACAAAAAAGACTTGTTTGCTTGACTTGGTGGAAAAGTATTCAAATGAAAGTAAATGAAACGTTAGTCCTTTCGGATGTTAGCCATAGAACAAAAAAGAGTTCTCATATATTATTGCTATAAAGTTTTCTTTTTCTAAAATCTAAGGCACCTAATTAGTCTGGATTTACATGGAAACAGTAAACAAGCCGTGGGGAAAGGGAAATAATCGACACCAAGACTTAGTTATTGTATGCTTATGGTCCAAATGTCAAGTAATACTATTCGATGCTCATTGCTCAAGTATGTGAGTACATAACAACATAAATGATGGGGTTGCATTCGGGCGTAATTGTGACGCATTTTCTGTTGTGATTTACATTGTTAAACTCATCCACTCGAGGTGAGTTCATAGCCCCACGTTTTACATTTTATAATGATTTATAAGTTTTGGAGTGAGAACATGCTTTGTTTTATAATTGGACGCAAGTGAACATTTCATATTTAAACTGATTACGTGTTTGCTTAAGTAGCGATAACCCAATGTGCCCACTATCATAAACTGTAAATCACTTAGGGTGAGCGCGAATGTTATAAATAGATCTATTTAGGGGTGACGCCCCCGTTCGGGTGATTAGCTATCACTGGTGTCGAAACTACCGAGCCAACGAACGTATACCATGTCGGATTTGGGATGTTCTGTGTTAGAACATCATCATGGGCAATGTAGGCAATTTATATTGCAATTCATTTATGTCGAGCTTCAGTGTCATGAGCTTAGGGAAACGTAATTACATTTTTGTGATGTTTACATTTAATGTATTATCACGGGGGAAATCTTGCGGTCCTACACTTATATAATTCACAAACCTATGAATTCACCAACATTATTGTTGACGTTTTAAAGCATGTTTTTCTCAGGAGGTCAATAAGGCACGAGGTGCAAGGGATACATTGGTGGTCATTATTTTGGAAGTCATTTGCATTAAAGATTTGGTTGCATTACATTTTGGAGAAGCATTTGTTATGAACTAGAATCTTTGTATAATTTAACAACGAATAAGTAAAGCTTCGGGCTTTTGTATCAAACATTTTGCTAAATCCAATGTATCGGTTTTAAACGACACTTTTAAAGGTCGTTCTTATATATCTTGTGCTATTGATCTATGAAGTAACGCTCCCAAACCCATATTCCGCTGTGACCCATTTTGGGGGTGTTACAATACCTGCCAAAAATATACCACTAAAAATCTAGACAGATAATCTTGATTTGAAGAAAAGGAATTAAGCAAACTGTAGTCTTACTTGGTGGAGCCGAAAAAGCGCGTAAAATGATTCATTTCCATAGAAAACGTTGCAATCTTTTTTCCCACCATCATGTAATGGAGAAGCCACACGTTTTGCCAGTGGTTTTGCACTTAGCAAAATATGATCTGAATATGTGCCATCTGCACTAATAAAGTTTGCATCCTCTATCCCCTCGGCCTCTCTTTCGCTTTCTGCTTTACCAACAAGATCATCACGGTCTCCATCTTCATGATTTTCCCATTGACTCACTGCTTGAAACATCATCACCACCTTCCAGAACATTTTTACTGTCCTCGTCATCAGCATCTGCATCAATCTCCATGCTATGTTTTGCTTTAGCATTTGACCCATTATGATCACCATATGCAGCCAAATCAGCCTCATCAAAATAAACATTAGGTGATAACTCTCCCTTTTCTTTCTCAAATTTAGCAAAATTTCCATTCGCCACGGGTGGAGTTCTTGAGGTATCACCTTGCTGTAGGATAAAAAGAAAAAGAAAAAATATGAGATAATTCATTTCAAGGCGTGAAAGCAACGGCTATACGTTACATTCAAACCTGAGATGATGGAACGTCATCAATGTTTGACTTGGCTTCATGGCCATCATCATGAACATTACATGGTCTAGGAGTTGCATCACGCCCTTGTAACAAAATCCACAAAACTGGCTCAGCAATAGCACTTGATTGTATACAAATCAAAGTTAGAGACATGATAAATGTCAAGTATACTTACCAGATAACTCCGTGCTACTTCTGGGAAGAATATTATCATTCACAACACCAACGGCTGGCGCTTTATCCCTAATACCTGTGTTCTTAACATCTTTTTCTACTCTTGATCCATCTTCTTTGGGTAAAGTACCACCATTTACCATAATTACCTTGCTTGAATCTACTCTTTTTGGTGAAACATTATCATCACCATTGCAAGCTGGTTTTCCTTGTTTGACATTATTAAAAGTAACACTATCAGCTCCTGGGCTTCCATCACTCTCACCTTCATTTCTGGTTGCACCACGTGTAGATATCTCGACATCTTCGACATTATCAGAATTTTCAGGTCGAGAAGGAACATAGAGCATTGGCTCCAAGAAGGTAGTCCAAAGCTTCAATACTTGATTCACTTGTTCTTTGGTAGAGCAAACCTCTTCACACAAATACTTAATAATTTTAAATAAATCAACATGAATATCCTTGTCAGTCAAGTCATATTCAAGATGTGGCACATAGAGTGTCTACTTCCAGCAGCAACACTATAGAGCACATCATCATCTTTCTGGCTCTTTTCCTTTGTTTCTTTTATCTCAGCCACTAAGCCTATAGTAATAGAGAAACATAAAGGATCTTCAGTATAAGAAAAAAAAACCATAACTAGTAGAAATAAGATTCACTTACATTTTGTGCTCAAATCCTTTGAATCTTGCTGCTTAAAATAGAAACTTCGGTGATCAAGTGACTTGTAATGGTTCTTCGCATATATGTCTGCCCAGACCTTGTTAAAATCTTCTCGACACTTTATCCACTCTTCTTGTTTCTGCTTCATACGAATTAATATAACAGGTACCGCAGTAGATGGGCTTTTACGCAGTGTTTCCATCACTTCAAGACCATGATCTCCGTATAAACGCTCAATACAGCGTAAATTCAGAGCTACAGGTATCCATAAAAAATATATATATGTAAGAGCAAAACATAAAACTATATCAACTTTTTCATAACTAAACAGCAGACATAAAATAATATAAGACCTGAGAAATGATCTTCGACGCGAATGGAACCCTCTGAACTAACTGAGCGGTTGTTAATTCCGTTTAGTAGTTCCTCAACACGTTTGAGAGCTGAGTTCACAGACTCCAATAACATGTCTAACTCGAACCTAGAAGTGTCAAAAATAAGCGCATAAGAACACGCACAGTTACGTCATTTTCCAGAATCCTACTACATTAACAAACCCATTTCCTTTTTATACAGAACACCGTAAATTTACCTGTCATCCTCACATCTAAACAGGCTCTCTTCGTATTGATTTCTACGCATATGCTTAAACGAGTAATCCTCGCTACCAGAAGTAACAGATACCCAAAGATCATTCAATACTTGAGTACCAAGCTCTGATCTTTGGCTTACAGATGGAATCGGGTACTACAGAAGACCAAATACCATATCAAAATGGTCAAAACATAAATATAAGTTGCTTGATAGCAGAAGAGACAGTAGATACACTAGACTTACATCATCAGGAAGAAGTCTATAGCTGGGAGTGCAGCGTTGACAATTAGATAGGTCAAGCTCTTGTATGGATTTCCCCCAATACTTCTCTTTAAACTTGTCTTTCTCTCTATTAGCATCAACCTCACGCCTATGCTCCCTTTCTTTCTCCTCTGTCCTTGTTGACTTAGAAACATTCCATAAAGCTTCTGAAATGAACAAAATGTTTGCATGACAAATTAAATTGATAAAGAGCAGAAGATTTGTTACAAAAACAAGAGAGAACACATACTTTTGTCCATAACACCGGCTAGGAACCCATCTGCAAACAAAATACATTAGTGAGGACAAGGGGGTTCTCAAAGATGAAATAACGCAAAACTAAGAATAAGGGCCAGCAAGCCACCTATGTTTTCACAACGTTCTAAGAATGTACTGAATCCTTCCATGAGATCTGTGTGCTTCCCAAGTAAATCAGCGACCTGAAATATTTTTTTTATTATGACATAGCAAATTCAGAAGGGACTTATCTATTCTAATGATTCAGACACTCGGTATGAGTGTCCTCTTCTACCTTTTTTGGCCCCAAAAGAGAATGCAGGTTATCAACAGCCAACCAATGTACCGAAATATGTTCTAGCCTAATACACTAGATGGAAGTCATGGAACACAAAGACAATTCAGTGATCATGGTTGTAGAATTGTGTTCTATAAAGATGCCAATGCACACAATAATTCAAGGAGAGATGTATATTCATCAGTAAGCATACACCAACTCAAAATACAGTTTCAGATATCATTCATCTTAAGGTGATAACTGTTTTCAGAAAGATGTAAGGAATGGTGCTCCTAGACCATCCAATATCCCAAAATTCATTAGAAAACTCACAAATATATTTAGCCATTACAGTGTCCCGCATAATGGTTAAATTCTAGCCTGCGTTGTGCTATGTATTATGGTACTAATGTTTTCTACTGCATTTGTTCTGGCCCAAAAGTGTTGATATCCAAACTATTTTTAAAACACAGAGACACTATCACACCAGTGTCGAACCAAATAGAGCAGATACCCCTATGCGACAACATACTTCGTCTAATTAACGGAGAAAAACATAAACAGGCTTCTTCTAAAGCATGGCCCTTTTCCATGCAATGCTCTAAAAGAAGCCTGTGTTGTGTATTAAAAAAAGAGCAACTTAACATACCAAACTCTGTAATTCCTTCCTCGTAATTATTTCTGTGCTGTAGATATGTAGGCATTTCAAAAATGCTTGATAATCATCTGCATTGCGTAATCTATTCTTTACATTCTCACAAAATGTAAACTCTTGGATGTACATACCTAAAAACATGAACCATAATGTGAGATCACTTTAAAGAGAAAATTATAGTAACTACTGTATTAAGGGAGGCATGATTGTTGTTTCTACGAACAGAAGAAGTGTATTTTCACAAACAGCTTAATCATATAGTCAGGTTCTATTCCCAACTTCTATAAACTTAAACTTGACTGCAAGCAACTTGCGTATTCTTCACATCTTTTAAACCAAAAGGGCATTATTGGTGAGTGTGAGGGTCAATCAGAAACATCATTTACATATGTAAAAGGAACAAGGTGAAGTTTTATAGTCCGATACAAGGAAAAGCATGCCTATAGGTTCACCAACCAATAGACGAAGCATATACTCACTTTTAATGGCATCCTTATCATCACATGGAACCGAACCTGATTGTACTCCAAAATCTTCAACTTTGCGTGCAGATTTTCGTTTTTCGAGACGATTAATGTCCCTGTTGCTATCAAGATCAAAATCTTTGTAATCTTGATCATTATTTCTCCTATCTCTGCTATCCTTTTCAGCGCGCTTTCTCTGATCCTTGTGAAGTTTCATCATTGATTTATCATCCATATCAGGACAATCAACACTCAGGTCTCGTTCAGCATGTGATGCAGTAATCCTATCTCTCCGTCCCCGTTGCTAAGACACACAAAAAATTAGTCCCTTCAGATATTCAAGAAAATCTATGTATAAATGACCAATATTTGATTAGTCACGCTACCTTATCCATCTGTCCTGGTCTGAGTGGAACTGCAGCTGAGCTTCGTTCATCATAGCGTTGATAAGAATTTCGTAAAGACGCTTGGTATGCGGATGCAGAAGCTGAAGCTTCTGGCAAAAATCTTGTGAACTCATCAAGAAGATCTGGATGATCATCAAAGAGTGAGGCAACCTGCACATATCACAAACGGTAACCAAGAAATGCAAATCAAATCAACGATGTCAATCGTAATTAGGGTGGAGCATCGGGTCCAAACCGACCCGAACCGATTTTGTACAAGGACATGAACCGAGAACCGAAACCGAAAACCGTAAATATATAAAGCCGAACCGAATAGGGGTCAATTTGGTTCGACCGGCTCGGCTCGGTTTTGCTCAGACCTAATCGTAATCACTATTACTACATATTAATTTTTTAAGCTTACTGAAATATACCTCTTGATACACTTCATTAATACCCTTGTGTTCCTTCCTATACATGTTCAAGATGTCCAAAAATGATTTGTATACATGATCATCGTTTTGAAAACGTTTCTGCACAGGAGAAATAAGATAATTATATTAATAAGTTTATAGATATTGTTGCTTAATTCACCAAATAAGGAGATAAGAACCACCTTTATTTTATTCACAAAGCTTATAGCCTCTTCAAACTCCACAGCTCTCTTTGCCGGGGTCTCGTCATCCTCAATAACAGTGATTTCGTAACCCTTCGGCAAGAAAGTGTTGAAACCAAAAATTAAATTATTGTGACCTCTAAACAATTCTTTCACCCTTGCAATGACACCAGCAGTATCAACTCTGCATTAAAGGAATTCCCAATTAAGGTCATATTGTATTAAATGTATCCATCAAACAGAACATAATATACCTTTGAGCTTTAAAATCTTTCATTACATCAAGAAACATGTCGTATTTTTCACGTTGGTCTTGGAACATGTCCTTGACCTCCTTTAAATACGTCAGTGCGTCACTGGTTGTAAGTTTCTGGGCACTGCTAGCACTTACTCCCACCGCTCCCCCACCTACAGCTGTACCTGCCCCACCTTCACCTCCTCCCAGGGTTTGAGCTTGGCCATAGCTTCAATATAAAATAATAAAAAAATAACAATCAATACTAATAACATTTGATAAGATGGTACCACAAATGAGATAATTTTAAAGGCATATGCAAGTCATATCTCAAAATAGTAAGTTAGAATGCTGATTGAGTGTTTCAAACAACCCTTTTCTAGCGTCATTTAATAGATCTGTGTAACTTCCCCGGGTTTGTTTTATGTCATGTGATATTTTACCCTCTACAATTGTCGGTGTTAATTGCCCGGTCCTTATAAAGTTTCATCGCATGCCTTAATTGGAAATGCTGACAGGGATTTATGGAAATTTTAATCTATTATAGCATTTCCACACATAATCACAGTGCATACTGATATATACTTATACATTATCTAAAGAGAGGAATAAATAACGAACACAGGCTTTGAACAAGCACGTAATAAGGGTCACTAGTCACTACTATAGGTGGTTCTGAGCACGCACGTTAACAAAAAAAATAGGTAATGTCAACTAAATACTACACCCTAAAAAAGATTAAGCACAATCAATTATTCATAGTAAAAAACAATCAACAACAATTCTTTTTTACACAAACCTAATAAAACTTTAGCGAGGCTCAATTATCCGCACGTCACAAACAACCAAATATATCAACCCTAACTCAAATAACCAAAATACATTCATTTACCATCGAAACTTAACCAGGCTCGGTTATTCAAATTTTGAATCGTCACAATCGATCAACAATCATACTTCCTTACACAGAAACACCAAATTCATCAACCATAACTCAAATCACCACAACGTTTATCAAACAACCAACACTTTATACACCAATTCAAGCTTGTGACTATCATCACAAAAATGTGAGATCTCAAAGTTCAAATCATCCTAGATGCAAACAACTCTAAAGTAGTCATGCTAACCTTGCCAAAAAAGGGAGGGCTTTACCGGTGAGACGATGGGCTCAAGCCCGTATATTAGTCGGCAAATAAATGAGAAACCACGGTTACCAAAAAAATTATAAGGTTTCAACCCACAAACTTTACGATAAAAATACTGAGCTATGCTAGGTACAAACTACCCTAAAGGGGACGACTTTAGCTAGTTCGAGTCTGTTTGACGACCGGTAGATTAGTCGGCCAAAAGATCAGAAACCAAGGTAATCCACAAACTTCACAACAAATTTTTTTAGCTATAAGCTATTTACAAAAACACATCCTCGTTACAATTAAAACTATACACTATTCATTTGGTTTCCGACCTTCTGGCCGACTAATCGACGAGTTTTGAAACCACCGCCGCACATACTGAAACCGCGTAAAAATCAACACTTTATACACCAATTCACTCCACAAAACACAAATTTCACATCAATCTAAAGGCTAAATAAACTAGAACCAGATTCAAATTCATACAGAGTCAATTAAATTTAGAAAGAAAAAAAACTTACGATTCTCCACGGGACGAAGCAAATGGCCGCTTAAATTGAGAATTATTATGATTATCGTCGCGTATACGCTTCATACCTGCAATCAATCAATCAATTCATTAATTAACAGAATAACTAAATCTGTTTGTTCATAATAAAAAGTGATTAATTATACCTGTGAAGTAGGTGCAGCAGATCTAAATAGGATTGGATCGAAATAATTATGTTTTTATAGTTTTGTGTATGAAGCGGTAGGAATAAAATGAATTTCTGTAAAGATGATGATATATTTTGCTATTACGTGAATACAAATTTATACATTATATATTTTCTGTGAATAAGAGCAAAGAAAGGTTTGTATTTGGGCTTTTTCTTATGGATTTATATTGGGTTTGTTTGTGATGTGTTTGGGCCTGGAGCAGAAAAACCGAAAACACCGGAAAAAATCAAAAATCGAAATCAAACTGAACTAATAATCGAATCGAATTTGCCGAAACCAAATCAAACCGGACTACAAATTCGATTTTCGGGTTAGATATGGGTTTGAAAATTTGAACCGAAAACCAAATTCATATCTATCTATCTATAACTTATACTAGGCGAGTACCCGTGCATAACAACGGAAATTTCTAGCGGCAGACAATTCACGATACGCTATATTGTGGTCAGTGTTTTGTGTGTTTCCCGATAACGTTATTTTAAGAAGCATTAGTCGATTGAGATTGAAGCATTGTATCTAATAGCCAAGCGTCGCGCATAGCGGCAGGAGTGTAAAGTTTTTGACAAAAATACCCAAAGCTGGTAAAAACAGCCTCAAATAATACCATTGTCATTTTCATGTCAAAATTACATATTTGTTCATTATTTACTAATGCGTATGTTGTTTTATGAGATTCGATATGAAGTAGTTGTCAAAAATTACATATTTAAGATTCTTCACCCGCTATAGAAAATGAGGAACAATGAACCCGTCGACTTTCAACAACCTATAAACCGAATGCATAAGAGCCATAGAGCGATAACAAATTTAAGATTCTTTACTTGCGTCATATTCTTGGTAAAAGTACAAAATAAGTATGAAGTGTGTCCGGGTAAAATGAGCTTATTTTATCATTGGGCAGTGATATCTCCACGGATGCTTTTGATACATCCACAGAAAATTAGTGTACAATTACATTTATACCCACACAAACCGATTTTCCCTTTATCTTCCTAAACAACCACTCGTCTCAGTACTGTTCGCATCTTATCAAGCAAACCATAACACATGAAAGATTGCAATTGTTTAACATGTGGACTTTTTACTATTTTAATTTTTATGCTCTGTTATTGCAAAATTATTTTTTAGAACATTTTATTCTCATTTATAAAACTACAATTTACAATAGAAAAAGAGGTTTTAGATTTATAAGCCACAGATTTTATGTTGCCATCAAATTATTTTTTTAGAACATTGTAACAAATTGATACATCCACAGAGATCTCCTGATGTAGATATAGTACGACTTCGTCTTTACATACATATAATTACGAATAATAATCCATGGATATGTTTTTGGTGAGAAAAACTTTTGTTATTGGTTTCAGCCATACACTTTCATGTTTCGAATGTATAATGGCGATTACCAAGAGATTTGTCTTATCAATATCAGTTGCCATTGCAAAAAAAAAAATCAATATAAGTTTGTGATTTCTAATACAAACGCATCCTTAGTGATCGAAGTTGCGATTACAGCTACTTCTTGTTGACTTAAAGCGTTTACATCAAGGATTCCAAGCATGAATGTTCCTGAATAAAATTGCACCTATGCAAAAAGCACTAAATGAATCAGTAGTAGAACAACATGCATGTTATTTGATTTCAATGTTTTACGTGATGTTGTTAGTGACAAAAAAATAGCTAGACCAGTGAGACGAGTGTTGGAGAGATAGAACAAATGTCCGTGTAAAATGAGCTTATTTTATCATTTTGAATGTTAAATATGGAGCAATGAACACTTTTTACCTAGATTGTTACTCCTTAAACTAAAAAAACACAAATTCGAATACCTATACAGAGTATTATTCAAGCATGCATGATTCATCTGTTGTATACTTGTATATATATGCACCTAGCACAAAAAGGATTTCCTAACCGTGAATGTCCTCTAAAAGCGATCTACTACTCCTTAATTGAAAACAATTTATAGTCCGAAATTTACCACAATGATGCAATCCTTAGTATCATAATGCAACTATACCATCTCTAGAGTTACATTGCTCCTAGCTTAATGCTACATTATCTAACATGTGTAGCTTTCCAGAAACGATGTAAAAAGTATCATTCACATGCTGTAATGTCATTGCCTACACGCAACAAATTGATACAGTATAGTTTTAGGCTTCAAACATCTCTAATCAATTAAACAAACATGATTCTCATTACCAATGTACATGAAACCAGTGGTCGTAGCCCAAATGGACTATATGACAATAGAAAAAAGTTTCTGCCTATTCCTCGAACAGTTTTCAGATTGGGTTCATGACCTTAAAACCACACACCTGCTCCTCTCCCATGGCTGACATCACAGTCGCAAACAGGTTTTTGTGTCGTGCTAATTGAGCCTTAACCTACAAACAAATTATTAACAGGATCAATCATAAATCGCAATTTGAAGTAAAATGTATAACAAGAGTACCAGACGTTAATAACCAAGATGATGTCAGTATTTAAAAGATATGATGACAACAAACAAATTAAGTATTGTGTTACTGCTTGTTATACCTCCTTCAAGATATATAACTTAGTCACATTGAAAACCTTGATTTCATCAATTTCAGTGACCAACGTCAACTGAAGTAAATTGTCACTTGTCTGAATCATATCAATATATATTTTGAAGAAAATTTACATAAGCAATAGTTGAAAAAAACCATTCATATCCATCCTGAGAGATATCAACAATTAACGAAAAGAAAAATGAATTTCCGTTGCAAAAAGTATGAATCATACATGAGGCCATTAGTTCATTATACGCTATAAAAAAACAACACAAGGCGTCACAAAACGTAACTGAACACGAATGTAAAGAAAACCAACCTTAAGATCATCGTCGTCATTTTTTTATTTTTCACTGCCATCTCTTCTAAGAATGAAAGTAAACACAAATGAAATGAATTAACACATTAGGGTTGTTTATATAACCATTTGAAAAAACCCTTTTAAACTTCAATTTTAAGACATGAATAAATTTCCAGCCATGTAATTGACAGCAACCCCTTTTACACTCTTTTATAAAAAAACAATACATAAAGTATGAATAAATTTCCAGCCATGTGTAAGTGACAGGACATGTAATTAGCCATGATATTGACAGAGAATAGTTCCATTTATTTTTCACTCGTGAAGATGTGAATTGACGGATCCAAGTTACCATCTAGCCAAAGATTCTTACAGTCAGGTTGAAATACTTTCCTCCATAATTTCTTTTTGTGTCAATCCTTAAAGATGGTCAATCATCAATCAATCAACCTAGCTCGTTCTAATAAAGGTTTCCAACGTGATGTAGCATTTAATTTTTCTGTTTTCAGTTTTCAAGATTTGTGTGAATATCTTTTATATGTAGTATAGATATAGGGCTAACTATGAGTGTGTAAATATGAATTAGTGTCTGGATGTCACCTCAATGCCACCTCAACGATGACGGCACACATTTTGCATTAATTTTTTGATTATTTTTTTTAAATTTTTGGATTTTTTTTTAATTTTCGGATTTTTTTTTTAATTTTCGGAAAAATATTGTTCATGGCAAGGTTCGAACCTGTGACCTAGGGTTAAGTTCCAATTAAGTTTACCAACTGAGCCAAGCCACCATTTATGTTTTATTATCCAAAACTATAATAATATATTTAAAAAAAAAAAATCTTCAAAAAATATCAAGATATACTTCAAAATATATTAAGATATACTTCTATAATTATTAAGATATATTCCATAATTATTTTCTTTAATTTTTGGATATTTTTTTTAAAATTTTCGGATTTTTTTTTTTAATTTTCAGATTTATTTATTTTTTAATTTTCGGATTTTTTTAAAAATATTGTTCATGGCAAGGTTCGAACTTGTGACCTAGGGTTAAGTTCCAATTAAGTTTACCAACTAAGCCAATCCACCATTTGTGTTTTATAATCCAAAATTATAATAATATATTTTAAAAAATCTTCAAAAATATATCAAGATATACTTCAAAATATATTAACCATTAGCATTCACTTTTTTTTTAACAGCAGCTTTATTAAACGACTAGCAAGGAGCTAGAATTAGACAATTACAAGATACGGGTTTTTGAGCCAATCGATCCATTTAAACGAGGCTTTACATCTAAACTTACACCAATAACAAGAATTAGAAACAATGTTATCAAAAATCCTCGCATGTGAAGGAGTATCCTTCTCGAAAAGAATCTTGTTACGGAACATCGGGGGGTTGATGGTGAGGGGAGGGGAATGTGTGGGGGGGAAGGTGGGGGGGGAAGTGTTGAGTGGAGGGATTGAGGGTTGGGGGGGGGGGGAGGGGGTGGGGGCAGTGGGGAGGGGTGTTTGGTTGGAGTTGAAGATAGTGTCGGCTAGTGGGTGGGCGGGGTGGTGGGGGGGGGTGTGGAGTGGGGTTCGGGTTATGGTGTGGGGAGGGTTAAGGGGGGGGCGGGGGGGGGGAGGGGGCGGTGTGGATGTGGTGCTGGTCAGGTGTGGGGGGGGACGGAAGGGGGGTGAGGGGGGGGGGGGTGGGAGGGTAGGGGGAGGGCGGTCGTGGGGGGGTGGTGGGGGGGGACGGGGGGTTGGTAAGGGGTGGACGGGAGGTGTAAGGGCGTTGTTTATGGGGGACGTTGTGATGGAAGTGGTGGGTGGTGGGGGGTGTGTGGGGTGTTAGTAAGAGGAGGGGGTTGTGGATGTGGGGGGTGTGGGGGGGGTGATTTGTTGATGGGTTTGTTTTTTTGGGATGTGTCTGGGGTGGCTTGGGGGGGGGGGAAGAATGGGGGGGGGAGGGTGGAGTGGAAGGTGGGCTGTGAGTTGGAGGGTGTGATGGTTAGGATGGGAGCGGTTGAGGGTGGGTAGGTGGGGGGGCGGGGGGAGGGGTGAATGGAGGGGGGGGGTGGCGGGGGGCGGGGGGAGGGTTATGGGGGGGCGAGTAGAGGCCGTGTGGGAATTTCGAGGGATATGGGGAGGGGGGTTCTGGTGGGGGATTTGGTGGGGGTTGTATAGTATGGGGGGGGGTGGGGGGAGGGGATGAGGTATTAGTTGGTTTGAAGGTGTGGTATGGTGGGTTTCAGTTTAGGGGTGTGGGATGGGTTGATTGGTGGTGTTGGGGGGGGGGTGTGGTGGAGGGATGGGGGTTATATGTGGGATTTGTGGGGGAGGTGGATGGGGGTTGTTAGGGGGGGGTGGCAGTGTGCAAGAGTGGGTGGGGGGGGGGGGGGGGGGGGGGGGGGGCGTGGGGGGAGGAGGGGGGGGGGGGGGTGGTGGTGGGTTAGTGGGTTGTGCATTCTTAGGGTTTTTCTTGTTTTTTATTATGATGTTGTCTTGTTTTTCTTTTTCACAGTTGTTCTATTCTGCCTTCATTTGGTATTGTGGCGCTATGTTGTGGGTGGATGTTTTTCTGTGTTAATTTTGTGTGGTGGCTTGGGGGGAGGGGGGAGGTTTTGTGGGGGTGGGGAAGATTCGTTGTGGTTGGTTGTTGAGCCGGCGTTGTTTTGGTCGTGGAGTGTGATAGTAGGAGATTGGGTGTTGAGAGGGTAAGGGTTAGGAAGTTTTGGGGATGGTGGAGCGTGGGGGTGGTTGGGTGCGGGTATTGGGGTGAAGATAGGGGGGGGGAGTGTGGGGTGAGGGCGCATGAGGGGGGGGTGGACGGTTGGGTGTGGGAGGATTGGTGAGGAGGTGGGGGGGGGAGTGTGGGCGGGGGGTGGGGTCGAGCGGAGGTCGGGTGGGAGGTATGGAATGGGGGGGGGAGGGCGATGGGGGGGTGAGAGGGGATCGGTTGGGAGGGGGGGATGGGGTGGGGGTGGGGGGGGGGGGAGGGGAGACGGTGGTGGTTGGGTGTGGGTGTGCAGGGGATAGGTGCGTGGGGTGGTTAGATTTTGGATGGTTGCGTCTTTTAGGCGGGGGTGGTGGGGGTTAGGTACGGGCGTTGAGGGGGTGGCAAGGGTGGGTAGTGGTGGAGTGTGGGGGGGGTTCGGTGGGAGGAGGGGTAGGGAGTAGATGAGGGGGTTGGTTGGGGTGTGTTTGGGGTGGAGGTAGGTTTCGATGACGGGGGTTGGATTGGGGGTAAAGTTGGGAGGGGGGTTTGGTGGGGGGAGTGGGGAGCTGATGGGCGTGATGAGGGTGTTGGGGGGTTAAAGTAGGGGGGGGGGGGTGGGGGGTGGTGTAGGGGTTGGATTTGGTTGGGGGGGGGGTGCGGTGAGGTGAGAATGTCGTTGGTTGTGGGTAGGTGGGAGAGTGGGTATATGTCCTTATTGTGTAGTGGTTGGTGGTGTGGAGTATCCACACGTATGCCGAGCAACCATATGCATCAAAGCAATTCATGAAAAATGTAGCAACTTTTAATTATAGAAATCAACGAGTCGGAATTTAACCCGCGCGTTGCGGCGGGGGCTAATTTCTTAGTCCGGCGTGTTGGTTAATTTTTTTTTGTTTTTTACTATTAATGCAACGTGTTGATTAAGTAAGTACGTATGACAGGAGGATTGCAATAATGACCTCATTGTTTTCCCGATATGAAGATCTTTTTGGCGATATTTTGCGGAGCCGTTTTTTTTAATTTATTTTATGCGGGTTTATTTGTTCGGTCTCATGTTTAATAGTTTGTTTTTTTAATATAGGCTTATGTATTAGGCCTCATGTCGCGGGTTGTAATTTTTTGGTCTCATGTCGCGAGTATTTTTTTTATTTGAATAAATCAGTACTTTTATAAAAAAAAAAAATCTATTTTTTCCCAAGCAATTTTTTTATATTGCCTACTTGAAAACAAAAAAAAAAGATTCAAATGGGCCGCCTCAAACTTTTGGGCTAATGGTGGCCGGGCCAAAGTAGAGCCCAAAAAAAAGTTGGGCTAGATGTTGGACTAAACTTAAAAAATAAAAATAAAATACTTGGGCCGGGCCAAAGTAGAGCCCCAAAAAAAAAAAAACTTGGGCCGAGCCAAATTTGGCCCAAGTCAAACATGACCACTGTAGATGAACAGTGGTCAAATGTTTGTGAATTTAGTGATATATAAATATAAATATAAATGCAACGTGTTGATTAAGCAAGTACGTATGACAGGAGGATTGCAATAATGGCCTCGTTTTTTTTCCCGATATGAAGATCTTTTTGGCGATATTTTGCGGAGCCGTTTTTTTTAATTTATTTTATGCGGGTTTATTTGTTCGGTCTCATGTTTAATAGTTTGTTTTTTTAATATAGACTTATGTGTTAGGCCTCATGTCGCAGGTTGTAATTTTTTTCCCTCATGTCGCGAGTATTTTTTTTTATTTGAATAAATCAGTACTTTTATAAAAAAAAATTCCTATTTTTTGCCAAGCAATTTTTTTATATTGCCTACTTGAAACAAAAAAAAAGATTCAAATGGGCCGGCCCAAATTTTTGGGCTAATGGTGGCCGGGCCAAAGTAGAGCCCAAAAAAAAGTTGGGCTAGATGTTGGACTAAACTTAAAAAAAAAAAAAAAATAAAATACTAGGGCCGGGCCAAAAGTAGAGCCAAAAAAAAAAAAAAAATTTGGGCCGAGCAATTTGGCCAAGTCCAAACAAGACCATTGTAGGATGGAACAGTGGTCAATGTTGTGAATTTTGTGGTATATAAAATATAATTATAAATGCATACCGGGTTTTTTGTTGATTAAGCAAGTATGTATGGACAGGGAGGATTGCAATATGGCCTCGTTTTTTTTCAGTATGAAGATCTTTTTGGCGATATTTTGCGGAGCCATTTTTTTTAATTTATTTTATGCGGGGTTTATTTTGTTCGGTCTCATGTATTGAATAGTTGTTTTTTTAATATAGACTTATGTGTTAGGCATCATGTCGCAGGTTGTAATTTTTTTCCCTCATGTCGGAGTAATTTTTTTTTATTTGAATCATCGTACTTTATAAAAAAAAATCCTATTTTTTGCCACAGCAATTTTTTTATATTGCCTACTTGAAACAAAAAAATGATTCAAATGGGCTGGCTCAAATTTTTGGGATAATTGCACGTGTTGATAAGCAAGTAAGTATGACAGGGGATCGCAATCATGGCCTCGTTTTTTTTCCGATATGAAGATCTTTTTGGCGATATTTTGCGTGTTATGTATCAGTTAGTACTGCTTATCAGTTATGGATGAGATCGAATAGGAAGAGATAAGCTTTGATTAGTAATACGTTTTGTAAACCTATTAGGGTTCCTTGGTGTATAAAAGGAGACCCTAGGGTATCTAGTTTAGCACGTATCAAATAGAGATCTCATTCATATAGTTGAATTCATAGTTAGAGCTTCAAGGTTGTTTGTAAACCCTATCACTATTAAGAGTGATCGTATTAATATATTGGAGCTTTTTGTTATTCTTATTGTTCATTCATTGTTACTGTTTCATTGATTCTTCTAAAGTATTGAAGAGTAGATTCCGCATACTCTTTAGTATTAACAAAGTTTCTATCATTGTTAGTTTGGATTTATCCAAGGTAACATACTCTTTACAAGCTAAGGAATCGATCTAGGATTGGGTTCAACATCAAATTAGACTCAAACTAATAGTCTGAACTCAATTCATGCAGTGAATATCAAATTAGACTCAAACTAGATAGACTATAAAATCCCATATCTAACCCCTCAAAATTACATAAGTTATCAGAAATGTGTGACCATATGTATCGAATTGTGACTACACTTAAATAATGTGTGACAAAATATGACTCTATGATTTAGACACCTAAATAAATACTTCATGTGACCATATATAACATCTTGAATTTAGTCACACAAACACTCAATGTGACTAATATCAAGGTTAATGATAACTGAGTTCACATTTTGCTATAAATAATAGTCACATGAATATTTCACAATGTGACTATTTTGAATGTATTGGTCACATATAATACCCTTATAATGTGGCCATAAACATAATTTAGATACACATTTGTGATATGGTGTGACTATTGTAAAGCCTATAGTCACATGATCATGCTACAATTAAATGTGACTATACACATTAGGTTTTGGCAAGCAAACACACACTAAACTTTAGACACACATATTAACTTACGTGACCATATGTATCGAATTTTGGTTACACTTAATCATGTATGTCTATGGTTTAGTGTGACCATATATGACATTTGGTCACACTGTTCAAGTGTGTGACATATATTTGTCACTTTTAAATGTATATCGTGACTAATGCTTCAAACTTACTTTTCAGTTGTCACACATTTCAAATTCATATGTGGCTAAATATTCAGCAAAAAATAGCAGTCACTTTTAAATAATGTATGACAAACTTGACTATATGATTTAGCCACATACACAATTACTTCATGTGACCATATATGGATTTTGGTCACACTGTTCAATTGTGTGACATATATTTGTCACATATGTATATATATAGTGTGACTAATGTTTCAAACTTATTTGTATCTGTCACACGTCCCAAATTATAAGTGACTAAATAATCAACAAAAAATTACCAGTTACCTCTAGTCACATAAATATTCAAATGTGTGACAATGAAATTCCGAAATGGTCACACAAAATGAGTTCAAGTGTGGCTGTTTATTTTATTCTCGTACATTTAGTCACATAAATATCTGATTGTGTGGCCGTTCAAAAAACACCATGTGTGACGAAATCCCAGATTTGTATTAGTGGAGGGGTAACAATAATAGTACCATTTTTGTTTTTGCGTTGATTGATTTGGATTTGGTGTTGTGATTTAGTTTTGTTAGGATTTAGGGTTAAGTGAAAAGAGGACGGTTGATGCAATATTTGCCAATCACAAGGATTATTTATGTAACATGGACGGGTTGATGCGATATTTGCCAATCACATAGACCATTTATATAGCTTATCTTTAGAGGGTAAAATACAAAAAAGACAAAAAAAATAACAACATTAATATAAACATAAGTATTTTTTTATGCCTATAAAAATATTATAAAAATATTATGTGACAAGTATATATGGTGATTTTTTTTTAAAATTTGAGCCATCATAATCTATTTATTTCTATAACGGTTACGGCAAAAACGCTGTATTTCATGTGAATGCATCTTAAAAAGGGATGGATGATAAATAGTATGCGATATAATATGAAGAAGATGGGAATCAGTGGAAATGACAAATGTTTTGTCATTTTTATCTAGAATATTGTATAAATTTGATATGTTACGATGCTTTGTGAACAAAAATAGAGGAATACTACAGAAAAAGAATAGATTTGGAAATAAAAACTTTGCATATGTGCTGCACAGTGTCAAAATGAAATTCTTGTCATGTAGGAAGAAAAATAGATTCAACAATGTGTCACAAAATTGAGTCTTACTTAGAAATAAGTGGTATCTTGAGTCATAGAAATACAAAATTCCCTTATAATATGACTCTTTTGCTTTTACATGTGAAGTGATGTAAAAGTAAATACTAGTAATACTAAACTAAAGGTTTTGTTTTTAGATTAATATTTGTAGTTTAGTTAGTTAGAAATGATTTCTGATTGTCTACTACTAATAACTTATAAGATTTGAAAGCATCACTATCATTTAATTTTATGGAATTTATAAGGTTTACAAAGTAACGTCTTCGTTTTCAAAAATATAGGCAATACGCTGTACTTCATTCAGGACCGTCAAAACCAAAGCTAAGAATGATACCTATTATCCATTTGATATATTTTTAGAATGTGAAGCCTAAATAAATCGAGCTTAAATTGCATCATATCCATAAAAAAAATTCTAGTTCTTGAGCATCAGGTGGTCGATCCGGGCTAGTTGGACTTCGATAGCAACATTTCTTTGCTTGACTTGGTAGAAAATAAGGTCGTTTTTCAGTACTCGATCCCGACTACTAAAGTGTGAGTAAATTAAACGTTCACCTTTTTGGATATGAGGTATAGACCAAAAAATGGAGTTATCATAGATTAGTACTATTACGAATTTTCTTTTGAATTCTAAATTGGCACCTATGTGCATGGTCCAAATTTACTTGGACACAATAAACATGCCGTGAGAAAAGGGAGATAACGAGACCTAGACTTATCGTGCTTGACAACAATACTATCTTTGTCTAAGTAGCTATAGTTAAGCATGAAAAACAGTCACGCCAATGGCCATTAACTTCACGAAGATGATTTTGATCCATACATGCTTGTTTAAGTCATGTAGGATAATGATCTGTAAAGCTATCACAATTGCTCATGAACCAAATGTCAAGTAATGGTCCTTACTCTATTACTGTATGTTTTTTGAAGCTCATGAGAATAGCACCTCCTTTGTTTACAAAAGGTACATAATACTATAATAGCATGATTTTGATGGATTAGTGGCTCAAGTATGTGATGACTAATGAAAGAGTGAAAAATTATATTTTCGGCTAAAACTAAAACAGTCAATATCATAGTGCAATTTATTATGGTTCGTGAATGTATTACTTACATACGCTTGAACTAAAACAGTCAATATCATAGTACAATTAATTTGCACACTCCATAAACATATTCAGATTGTATCAGTTCAGAAAACGTTGATGCAAAGCTATAGATAGGAATCAAACACGGCTGTTAAAACAGAGGAAATGTACACAGAGCAAGTTATATTAACAGCTAACATGTCTAATATAGTTGGCTATAAACACGTATGCTACGACCATTTCAGTTTTGTAGACTTGTAGCATTCTGAGCCAAAAATGCCCACATCTTGAGTTCTGTCCATGTTACGGGTAATAGCTAGACGACTGTAAAGGTGGTGGTCACCTTGTTTTCTTAATCGGTGGAAAAATCTCACGGAATATAATAGTATTGATCGGTAAAGGTACATATGGTTGTCAAGACAAGAAGGGAATGGAGAAACAACTCGGTGTGAACATTATGGCGGTGCAAGTTCAAATCGGGTGGCTTTGGACGTGGCCGGGGAGGAGGTCGTGGGTCCGGGAGGAGCCGAGATGGTAATGAACGTGTCCAACGTGATGCCATGTTACATGTTACATATGCTGAGAACAATTAAAAGGCGTTGAGCTAGAAAAGACTTTGGATGTGACCGAGGTGGTGGTCGGATGTCCAGGAAAGGTCAATAATCGAGATTGTTCGAAAGAACATACGGATAATTAAGTGTTGTTGCGAGTGAAGGGTCTGATATAAACGATTAAGGGGGTGATTGTTGGGTTAATCGTTTATTTAACGGGGCTCACGTATGCATGGCCGGAAGATTTTAATAAGTATCTATGTTTTATATACATACGGAGTATGTTTAGTTTGGTAGTTTGAATTGGTATTTCACTTGACCAAAGTATTTGAGTTGTTGAGAGTCATGTACGGATTCTTAAAGAGAGTCATGGACTCATGGGTAGTATTTGATCCTAGTTTGCTGTTCCACTTTTTTGTATTGAAAAGGCTATATTATAGCTATATGTGATATGAATAATGTCCTTTATATCTTCATTTTCCCAACATACCATAAAACTTCAGTTCAGGTCCTAGCCATTGAATCTGTTCAGCGACATGTCTAGATGAACCAGCTGAGTTAAATTCCCAAGCCCATCTCCCGGAATCTCGCCTTGCAACCCGTTCATCGAGATATCAATCTGTTTAAGTGACCGAATACCGCAGTCAAGATGTTGGAAAACGCCGGAACTGGAGTGAATAAGTGAAGTCCAATAACACTTCTGGTTGTAATTCTAGCTCTGCTGCAATTTGACACGGTCCCATGAGCAACAATCGGTGTCTGGGCTCCATGAGTCCAGCTCTACAAAGAGGAGTTGACTAATGTATGATTGTGAAGTCAATGGATAGTGATAGACCGGTTACATGTTTGAATATTAAGGATGAGAAATTTCCTGGAAAAGTACTAATTTTGATGTTAAACAAAACCCACACGACTCAGTCTTTCGAAAATAGAACGTGTGGGGTTCAAACTAAGGAATTTATTTTTCAATAATTGCATGTATTAGTAAACTAAATTTCTTTAAAAAAAATGCTAAATACATTGTGCGGTGTTCAAGTTAAGTACAAACAAAACCAGTCATTAACCATCCAATTATCTTACCATATACATGTGACCAAGATTAAAATGAGGAACCTAAAGAAATGAACTCCACAAACTTTTTGTGAAAACATTTAAGTTTTCACTTTTACGGTTTTACCCCTCAATTTCTCAAACCATGCCTTTAGAAAAACTAGCAATCTTTATATTAGTGGTGGTAACAACAACAACAACAACATCCGCATCACGACCAGGAACAACAGATGACGCCGAAAAAATGGCCAAAGATGAAGAAGAAAGGATGGTCAAAATGTTGGAGTGGTCGAAAACAGCAACCCCTCCATCAGATATTGTAGCTCCGTCACCAGGAGGTCCAGTTTCGTGCACGGCCGCTTGCATGGATATTTGCATGGTGTTAGAACCTCCTAGCGAGCATGTTTGCGAACTAGCGTGTGAATTTGGATGTGCGCAAGTACGTGGTAGAGGAAAAATCAAACATCTTCCTCATACGCATAAACATAACCATGTGGACCATCATCTTGATCATTAGATTTTTTTTATTTAGAAAGAGTATATGTGATAGTATTTAGATTAATGGTCGTGATCATGTTATATAACTAATCTTAACTTTTATATATTATTTAGGAAAAAAACTAATCTTAACTTTTATATATTATTTAGAAAAAAAAACTTAATATTCAATTTTGCTAACTGATTATATTAAATTAGTTGATACCTAAATATATAAATAGAAAGTCAACCATAATATTCCACCAGATTTTCATATTAATCCTTATGGACAAATTAAACAACATGAAACCATAACCAATCCAAACTGTCCCTCCTAATGACAGATAGATTAAGAAACCTGTAACTATTATTCCATAAAACCAAATCTTAAAAAAAATTTTTGTAAAAAAAAAAAATTTAAGGTCGTTAAGTAACGACCGATTTCAAACACTGTTTTGGTGCATTCTAAAAAAAACTAACCGTCGACCGCTAGTGGGGAAAGAGGTATTTTATAAAAAAAAATTAAAATGAGGGTAGTTTTCGTAATTTAACACATAGTGCGAGGGGGTATTTCGCAAATATTTGAGGGGCTATTTCGTAAATAAAAAAAACCCCCCCCCCCCCCACCCCCCCCCCCCCCACCCCCCCCCCCATGTTACATATGCTGAGAACAATTAAAAGGCGTTGAGCTAGAAATGACTTTGGATGTGACCGAGGTGGTGGTCGGGTGTCCAGGAAAGGTCGATAATCGAGATTGTTCGAAAGAACATACGAGTAATTAAGTGCTGCTGTGAGTGAAGGGTGTGATATAAACGATTAAGGTGGTGATTGTTGGGTTAATCGTTTATTAACTCACCACAAAACTTCAGTTCAGGTCCTAGCTTACCCTCGATCAAATTTTCGCTCATGTCCAAGTAACCTAAACTCGTTAAGCTAAAATTCTGGTTAGGAATAGCCATTGAATATGTTCAGCGACATGTCAAGATGAACCAGCTGAGTTAAATTCCCAAGCCCATCTCCGGGAATATCGCCTTGCAACCCGTTCATCGAGATACCAAGTTGTTTAAGTGACCGAATACTGAAAATCAGAGTCAAGATGTTGGAAAACACCGCAACTGGACTGAACCTAGCTAGGGACGATACCATTTAAGCGAAGTCCAGTAACACTTCTGGTGTCTAGCTCTGCTGCAATTAATACGGTCCCATGAACAACAATCGGTGTCTGGGCTCCATGAGTCCAACTCTACAAAGAGGAGTTGACTAATGTAGTGATTGTGAAGTCTATGGATAGTGATAGACCGTTACATGTTTGAATATTAAGGATGAGAAATTTCCTTGGAAAAATAGTAATTTTAATGTTAAACAAACCCACACGACTCAGTCTTTCGAAAATGGAACGTGTGGGGTTCATACTAAGGAATCTAGTTTCAATAATTGCATGTAGTAAACTAAATTTCTAATACATTGTGTGGTGTTCAAGTTAAGTACAAACCACTCATTAACTATCCAATTATTCAAACATATACATGTGACGAAGATTAAAATGAGGAATCTAAAGAAATGGACTCCGCAAATTTTTGGTGAAAACATTTCAGTTTTCGCATTTACCCCTAAATTTCTCAAACCATGCCTTTAGAAAAACTAGCAATCTTTATATTAGTGGTGGTAACAACAACAACATCCGCATCACGACCAGGAACAACAGATGATGCCGAAAAGATGGCCAAAGATGAAGAAGAAAGGATGGCTAAAATGTTGGAGTGGTCGAGAACAGCAACACCTAATCAGATATTGTAGCTCCGTCGCCGGGAGCAGAGCCGGCTATTGAGGTGTGCGAGCGGCGCGTACGCACAGGGCCACCTCGTGAGCAGGGCCACAAAAATTCAACAAACTTTCCTTATAGTATATAGTATATTTGTTAGACTTTGACTTTTAAGGCCAGCATTTATTGTTTCATACTTTCATTAACTATTACTCCGTATTATATTAATGAAAATTTACCACCAGTATATGTTTTCATGAACGATGGATAAAGTCATTCAGGCCCAGATTCGATTTAACTGACAGAACATAAACGAGGCCCATATTTACTTACCAAACATATAGCATACTAATAAGTAATAAGAGTTAAGTACATTTTTGGTCCCTGTGGTTTGGTGCATTTTCTCACTTTTGGTCCAAAAATAAAAAAAAGTTTGGTTTTGGTCCAAAACACATAGGTTCGGTCCACTTTTGGTCCAAAAGACATAGTTTCGTTACACTTTTGGTCCAAAAGACATAGTTTCGGTTCACTTTTAGTCCAAAAATTTTAGTGCAAATTCAAGGGATTGGACTAAAAGTGGACAGAAACTATGTTTTTGGACCAAAAGTGAACTTTTTTTGAATTTTGGACCAAAAGTGAACTCGCACCAAACCACAAGGACCAAAAATGTACTTAACTCAAGTAATAACTTAACGTGTCCTGTTAAAAACCAATACTTGTAAATTATGGCATTTGCACAAAAAAGCTTCTCAAAAATGAAATATTATAGTGATACTTGCAGTCACCAACGTTATAAGAGAGATTAAATAAATTACCGTTCATAGCTGTTGAGAATAAATTAGGTTATTTGTATTAGCATTGTTATTTTAATGTTTTTGGAAGCTTAACAGCAGTTTTTACATATTTTTAATGGCTATCTTTGTTTTTATTCAAATTTTTCGTGATTAGTAGGGCCTCCATGTAGTTACGGCACAGGGCCACCAAAATCAACGAGACGGCCCTGGCCGGGAGGTCCAGTTTCGTGCACGGCCGCTTGCATGGATATTTGCATGGTGTTAGAACCTCCTAGCGAGCATGTTTGCAAACTAGCGTGTGAATTTGGATGCTCACAAGTACGTGGTAGAGGAAAAATCAAACATCTTCGTCATACGCATGAACATAACCATGTGGACCATCATCGTGATCGTTAGATTTTTTTTTAGATCGAGTATATGTGATAGTATTTGTGAAATATTCTTTTTTGTTTGTTAAATACTTTCATTTCAATAGATCTTTGAGTAGTCGAAAAGTTTGGATAATTTGTATTTGGGACCATGTTTGAATGGACACTAACGAAGCCGGATAGTCATATGTTTCTAATCATCATTTTCACCTCATACGACATGCTTCTAATCATCAATTTCACCTCAATTCATACGACGAAGGATGTTATAGCACCACAGATAAAAAGTAAATGATGACATATAATGTGTACGATAGGTTTTTGGGCATGGGTCGTACCAATAAATTTAGGCCTCGGCCCAACTAAATAAATGATAAGTGTAACGGGCCAGAACTAAGCCCAGAACTATACTGGCCACGGCCCGGACACAATTAGACGGACGCGGATCGGCTACAAGTCACTTCCACAAGCTATCAACTAACGGTCACGGAAGGTAACTTCGCGTACGCAGTCACGATAACCGCGGACCCTTACCCGACAAGGGTCCCACTCCGGCCACTACAATTGTAGGCGAAATACTAGGAAACCTTAGTACTAAACTCCCTATAAATAGGGATCCTCTGACACACCAAAAAGGTACAATTTTCTGACTCCTCCAAATACACACACATACATCTGACAACATGATTTCTTACTCTCACGCTGGAGTCCAATCATGTGGTCCGTCCCCACAGTAAGGCTAGCGGTTTACTCTCATTGTGCAGGAAATCGTCTCAATCACTTTGTTTAGTACAAGATCTAGCCTGAAGAGAGCTTGAAGGTCTAGCCCAACAAGCAATCTAAGCCAATCTCATACTCCCTAACATATTTTATACTAATAAGTTGGCGCCATTCGTGGGACCATTGCACAACTGCGTTTCATAAAATACTCACCATGAGCGAACAAGCAGAGCTCAATCTCACCCTACCCACGTCCGCCGTGCGAAACACAGTGAGAAAAGGGAAGGAGCAAACCTCAAAAAACTCAGATAGGCCCGCGTTAGACGCAACACTCCATGAGTATTGTGATAAGTATTATCATCAGTTGTTACCAATAATAGTTGAAAAATTCCACCAAGAAAAGGTGCAACAGGAAAAACTAAAGGAGGTGAAAGCTCGTCTCAACTTCGAAGGATGTTCCAAAAGAAACTCGAGATTTCAAGAGGTGTCGCAACACTCCTTGTCCAGGACACCAAACGTAAGAGGGAAGCACCAAAAGGGACGACGGTCCAGCCGCTCCCGTAGCATGTCCGGAAGCCCTGAATGAACCAGTGTCTTTTCTAGGCTGTGATGTGATAGGTCAGAATCGCCTAGGCACAGAAAGATAGGGAAAGAAAGAAGGGACGGGGGAGTATTCAATAGGCTGGGGGCAAGGAAAAGAATGTGTCCGCACATTCGGAAAGCCATTACCAGAGCTCCCGGTCCAGAAAAACAGAACCACTCTCTGAGAGTAAAGACAATGGAGGAGGACACTGGAAATCAAGATCTAAGAAGCAAAATACAAGCATTGAGGAGGACGACCTGTCTCAACCATGGGTATGTGAAAAAACGGTTCCTTTCACTCCTCGAATCCACTATTTTGATTTCCCAAAAAAGACCTGGATGCTAAATAACGTCAAAACATATGACGGAGGTGATGATCCGGAAGATCATTTGAAAATTTACAAACAGTTGCAAAGGTAGAACGTTGGGCAATGCCGACATGGTGCAACATGTTCAAGTCCACTCTCACTAGGTCCGCTAGGGTATGGTTTGACGACCTACCTCCGGAATCCATAAACAGCTATGATGATTTGAAAAAAGCATTCCTAGCAAACTTCCTTCAACAAAAGAAGTGTATTAAGGACCTGGTAGAAATCCACCACATCAAGCAGAGAGAAGGGGAATCCACAGAAGATTTTGTGCAAAGATTCAAAACTGAAAGCAGGCATGTTAAATGAGCCCTAGAATGCATGAGAATCTTCGGATTCATGCACGGAATCACCAACCCTAAACTCATTAAGCGTCTGCAAGACAATATTTCAAAATCGGTGGATGAAATAATGAAGGTAACCACAGTATTCCTCTGGGAGGAAGTGGCAGCTTCCAACCAAGCAAGGAAGAAAACACTTCCGGCATGGAGGCAACAGGAAGCGGGGAGAAAACAAAATTTTGACAGAAGGGGAGATTTTAGGAATCGGCAGAGATTAGAGCGGAGACGTGACAAGTTCACACTCCTCACTAAATTCCCAAAAGAAATTTTGGCTCTATACAAAGGCAAATTCAAGGCTCTGCCCCCAATGACAGCCCTCTTGGAAAAAGGAAACAGCAACAAGTTATGTGAATTTCATAGGGAAGTAGGACACAACACTGACGAGTGCATGCATCTAAGAAGACAAATTGAGGAATTAATCAAGAATGGAAAGTTATCGCACGTAATCAAAGAGCTAAAACAACGTAGCTGAAAGGATCAACCAAAGGCAGCAAAGAAGGGAGAGACATCAGGAAAGGATAAGCCTTTGGCAATCTTAATGGCTTAACCATGGCAAAGTGTGGCTAGGCAAAGGATTACACAAAGTTTATCCCTTGATCCACAGATTTCGTTCCTCTTTTAGGGAAGGAGGACGGAACAAAAGGCCTCATGATCATTGAGGCAGAAATAGGAGCCCACTCATACACCGCATATATGTGGACGGGGGATCGGCTTCTGAAATACTATATGAACATTTCTTCAATAGGCTCCGTCCGAAAGTAAAAAACCAAATGGTCCCGGCTACTACACCCCTTATTGGTTTCAGTGGAGAAGTTATATGGCCAATGGGACAAATATTGTTGTCGGTCAAAATAGGAGATGCGGAACATTCAACCTCCACATGGATGAATTTCGTGGTGGTAAGATCACCATCTCCATACAATGGGATCATAGGAAGACCGAGGGTAAGGAAAATTCAAGCAGTCCCATCAACAACTCACGAAATGCTAAAATTCCCGGTTCCATGAGGAATACTTACTCTATGAAGCAGCAGGATAATTCCACTTGAATGCACGTTGGCCTCTGGATCGAAAGCACAGACTTCCAACGCCATACAGACAACGAAGGAAAGAATCAAGGTGGCAATTCATCCAGAATACCCAGAGCAAACAATTGCAATAGGCTCCACTTTAACAGAGGAAAGACGAAAAGCATTGTGCGACTTACTCAGACGCAACCTTGACATATTTGCTTGGAAGCCAGCGGATATGACAGGAGTTTCGCGACACATAGCGAAACACAGACTAAACGTGCGTGAAGGATGCTTACTAGTCAGACAAAAGAAAAGAAGTCAGGCACCAGAAAGAAACAAAGCAATACAAGAGGAGGTGGAAAACTGGTAGACGCCGACATAATGAAAGAAGTCCATTATCACAGTTGGTTGTCAAACCCAGTAATGGTGAAAAAACATGATGATAGCTAGAGAATGTGTGTGGATTTAAAATACCTGAACAAGGCATGTCCCAAAGATGGTTACCCGCTATCATAAATAGATTGGAAGGTGGAATCCCTCTGCGGATACCCCTTCAAGTGTTTTTTAGATGCATACAAGGGATATCATCAAATAAAAATGGCTAAAGAAGATGAAGAGAAAACAATGTTATCACAAGCCAAGGGATATTCTGCTATTCCAAAATGCCTTTCGGCTTAAAGAACGCCAGAGCGACTTACCAGCGTCTGGTAGACAAAGCATTCCAAAAACAAATTGGCAGAAATTTAGAGGTATATATGGATGACCTAGTAATAAAAAGCCGCACGAAAAATAAAATAATGAGAGACATTGAGGAGACATTCAAAACTTTAAGGGAAATAAATATGAAGCTTAACCCTAACAAGTGTATCTTTGGAATAGAGGAGGGCATGTTCCTGGGCTACAAGGTAAACACTAAGGGGATAAAGGTATGTCTGGATAAGGTGGAGGTTGTCTTAAGCCTACCATCTCCAAAATGTCTAAAAGACGTAGGAAAGCTGAATGGAAAGTTGGCAAGCCTAAACAGATTCCTCCTCAAATCAGCAGAAAAGTCACTGTCATTCTTCAAAACCTTGAAAAAATGCACAAAGAAAAGTGACTTCCAATGGACGGCAGAAGCTGAAGTTACATTCAAACAAATAAAGAAGCTAATAGCATAACTACCAACACTAACCGCACCAATAGAGAGAGAAGAATTGATTGTATACATTGCGGCTGCATGAGAAGTCATAAGCGCATTTTAATGACGGAAAGAGAGGCAAAGCAAATGCCAATCTACTTTGTTAGCCGCGCCCTGCAAGATCCAGAAATAAATTATACATCAATACAAAAATTGGTACTAGCTTTAGTGCATGCAAGCTAACGACTAAAAAGATACTTCCAGGCATATACAATCATTTTAATCACGGACCAATCAATCAAGTACTGTCAAGACCAGAAGTCGCAGGAAGACTGTAGAAATGGAGTATTGAGCTAGGTGAATATGACATACAGTACAGACCAAGAACATCAGTCAAGGGAGAAATCTTAGCGGATTTCATAGTGGAACATCCGGAAAATGACCCCTAGACATGCCCATGGAAGCGAAGGAGGAACTTCCTGACCTGTGGACATTGTTTACGGACGGATCATCCTGCGTAGATGGTTCAGGAGCTGGTTTGATACTAACAAATCCGAAAGGAGCAGAATTTACTTACCCCCTGAGATTTAGGTTCGATGTAACCAATAACGAGGCTGAATACGAAGCTTTAATAGCTGGTCTAAGAATTGCAAAGCAAATAGGTGTAAAAATCTCCAAACAAATATGGACTCCCTTTAGTAGCCAACCAGGTAAACAGATCCTACATAGCCAAGGAGCCTGGCATGATACTGTACATAGAGAAAGTGAAAACACTCTCCAGCAGCTTTAAAAAATTCTCAATCAAGCAGGTACCCAAAAGTGAAAACAAGAAAGCTGATGCTTTAAGCAAAATTGCATCCACCAGCTTTTCCTATTTAACTAAATAGGTTATTGTCGAAAAGCTTAAAGAGAAGTCTATAAGTGAAGCGGAAGTGTTAGCAGTTATGGAAGAAGAGGGAGACACATGGATGACCCCAATCTATAATTTCCTCATAGAAGAAACACTCCTCACGAAAAAGGAAAAGGCAAGAGCCATATGACGCAAGTCAGGAAGGTACGCTGTAAACAACGGAGTCCTATACAAGAAATCCTATCTTGGGCCATGGTTATAGTGCGTTGGGCCACTTCAAGCAAATTACGTTCTAAGAGAAATCCATGAAGGGTCTTGCAGTATGCATGTCGGGACAAGCAAAGGCCATACGAACGGGATGCAACTGGCCAACAATGCATGCAGAAGTAAGAAAGATGATAAGGGAATGTCAAGATTACCAGGTTCACCACCCCGTGCCAAGAAACCCGCAACAAAACCGACTCCCATCACGTCCCTATGGTCGTTCTATAAGTGAGTATTGACATAGCCGCCCCTTTCTCGGAAGGACCTGGCAAAGTCAAGTTCCTAATAGTAGCAATTGACTATTTTACAAAATGGATCAAAACAAAGCCTATAGCTACAATAACGGGTAACCAGATCAAAAAATTTGTTTGGGATAACATAGTCTGCATATTCGGCCTACCGGGAGAAATAATATCTGATAACAGAAAGCAGTTCAGGGACAACCCATTTAAATATTGGTGTGAAAAGTTGTGCATCCGCCAGCACTTCGCTTTCGTCAAGCATTCACAAGCCAATAGCTTAGTAGAAAGAGCAAACAGAAGCTTAGGAGAAGGGATAAAGGCGCGGATAGATGAAAGAAATAAGGATTGGATTGAGGAAATCCTACATGTCTAATGGGCGCAACGTACCATGATTAAGTCAAGAAATGGGGACACGCCATTCTCGGTCACATACAGAACAGAAGCAGTCATTCCAGTGGAAATTGGTATGCCCACTTTAAGGACAACAAAGATAGACATGGTACAGAATGATGAAGCCTTGGAAAGCAATCTCGACCTTTTGGAAGAAAGAAGGGAGCAGGCAGCAATCCGCGAAGTAAGAAGCAAGGCAAAGATGGAAAAATATTACAACTCTAAAGAACGCAACACAAGCTTCAAACCTGGGGACCTTGTCTACCGAAACAATGATGCCAACCATGCAAAAGATAGCAGGAAGCTTAGCCCTAAGTGGGAAGGACCGTACGAGGTAACAGAAGCGCTAGTTATGGGTGCATACAAGCTCAGGGACCGCAATGGAAATCTCCTTCCTTGAACTTGGAACGTCCGCAACCTCAAGAAATGTTACGTGCATGAAATGTAAGCACCCTTCCACGCAAGTTCTGCGGCGGAAGGGGCAATATTTGAATTTCTTTTCTATCATGTAATGTCTTTTATTTGATTCAATGAAATGTGAAGCTTAGCTACCTTCACAAACTTATTTCAAATTTTACTTTACTTTGCAAATTTATTTACATGTTATGTGATTGGTAAGACGCACACGCAAAGGGGCACGATCCCATAAACACAAGTTATTATTCCGCATAATATAAGGATGAGTAGCCTAACAATTAAATCATGTATATAAGAGGTTTGCAAGCCCAGTACCAGGAGAATAACCCACAAATATTCAATTAAGACTATCACTGCAAACGTATAATAGCTGTTTTAAAACATTTCAACACAAAAATATTAACAAGATGAAAATTGTTAAGTATTATACAACGGAGATGTAAGAATATAGTCTAAGTTGTTTAAGTACATACATCCGCTAGAAAAAGGTCACATGCGACCGCGGAACAAAAATGGAATTACAACAACAAACGCTGGACTTAGTCAGACGCACCATGCTTCGGTGTAGTCTTCAGCGTCTCCTTCTCAAAAATAATCGTCGGCGGAGAAGGAACTTTAGTAGATGGCCCCACATCTGAAACTTTGTAATTGGCCACAAACACTGGAGGAACGAGCTGGTCGGGATGAAATTGGTGGATAAAGCAGTGGTCGTAGCCGTTGCCGGAACTCAAGAAGTACTTGCTTCACCAACCAAGTTCTCAGCAAAAAAAGGCTCAATCAAAGGGATCATAGCATCAGAAAGGGACAAACGACGAGCCGCAGCATCCCCTCAGATCCTTTGAACACGGGCATGGATCACATCCAGAGAAAATGAAAGGGAAGTCTCCCTAATAACCACCTGATCCTCTAGACGGTGAATATGAAGCATAAGTTACACAGGATACGGTTGCAATTGGACAGCTTCCTGAGTCTCGGCCGCAGGGCCTTCCCAACGAAGAAGATCCATAATGTCAGACATGCTTACATCCTTATGGGAGGCCAACTGAGCAAGCAGAGGGAAATCCACGTCATAGAGGGCACTCACGGCAGAAATATAATCAGCCTCCGCAACGGGATTATAAGCGGCAACTTTAGCAAGGCCTTGTCCGGCCTTCCCATGATCTATACCGTTCACCATCCCATCTTGAATACCCTTATCAATGGCACGGCCGATAACTCCCCCAATGCAGTAAAATACTCCGGAGATTAAATGCATTTCATAACCACAAGTTTAAGCCCTCAGCTAAGGATCCACCTTCGTCCAGCAATAATGGTTAAAAAATGAGGATAGAACTCTTCATCTAGGTGAAGAGCCATCTCCATAAGATCGGCATCAATGCCTGCCACTTTATCACTCAGAATCTTAACTTGTGCATCTTGTACGGCTTCAATATGCTCTTTGAAAAGTTCATAACCCAAAACCTGCTCACGGAGCTCGGAACAAGTAGTCTCTAGCAAAAACCTACACAAATTAAAATGATTATTTAGAAAATAATTCGAAGATATAACAAAGATTAAAGATATAAAAGACATGTATACATACCTGACAACCAAGACCATCCTTTTTAGACTCCAAAGAAGCAGCTTTAATAGTTAGCTCACCAAAAGACGTTTTTAAGCTTGACAAATCATGATTAAGCTCAACAGTGTTAGCAGTCAAAGAGGAAAGTTCAACATCTTTAGCAATGGCCGCGGACTAAAGACACGCGACCTGTCCCCCAAGAGCCACGGCATGTTCCTTCAAACCATTTAGCTCAGCAATTCGAGCGGCCTCCGCAGCCTCAACAACAGCGACTTGACCTTGAAGGCGAATCGCCTCTGCGGCCTCAGCCTCTTTCAGCGATAACTGGGCCTTCAAACTAGCTATCTCCGCATCTTTCTCCTTCAACCAACCAGCCTGCATAGCACATTTATCCTCAAACTTTTTCCTACCTCTCAGCTCATGCTCCAGTCGTAGCCTAACCTCGGAGCTAAGGCATGATTGGCTTGTCATGCCAACATTAAATTGAGCAAATAACTATTCATAGTCCATGCTATAGGGCTGAGAAAAAAGGATATGAGGAGCCAACTGGTCAATAACACTACGGCAGATGTCAAGATCATCGAGAGCGGAATCATTGGTAACATTTCATTTAGGAATGTATATCTGCCAAAGAGTCTCTAAGTCAATATCTTGCGACACAAAAAATGAGTCCGTTAAGAGCTATATACCAACAGGATGAGAAGGGCCTGCAATATCTTGGTTAGCCTCTCTTGTAGAGGCAGAATCTCTAAAAATACTAGGAGGAACCTGCCCAGTACCAACCCTAGGTACGGGAGCAAAAGTAACATCAGCAATGATAGTAGTGGCAACAGCCACAGTTAGCATAGGAGAAGGTGGCATGGATGACCTGACAATGGAAGTAACTTCATCGTTAACAGCATGGGTACTAAAATGGTGAGAAGAGTCTGTGAGAACTACAAACCTCTCAGAAGCAAGCTGAGTTCGCAAATTTGGCCCAGTAATAGAATCCCCATGCCCACCACCCTCACGCTCTGGTGTGGGGGTCACGGAAGAAGTAACAAAGGGAAGAGTAGCCGCTGCTGTAACACCCACCTATGCGGCTAATGTACTGCTATCAAGCAGACCTTGAAGAACATCAAGGGATTTCTCAATGGTACTAGCACCGGCATCCTCAGAAACACAGTGATCTTCCCTTAATTTTTTAGGAGGAAGACCAGAACCACCAGCACCATCAGCAGCTTTCCTCTTCTTCCTTATTCTTTTCGGTTTATCGGAAACAATAGCTTGGGCCTCATCATATGCCACAATGTCAATCCCCTCAACATGAACAACATGGTCACCCTGCTCAGTCTGGTCCGCTTCTGCAGCATCATAACCCTCCTCATTCACATCATCATTACCAGCACCCTGAACATTGACATTTTCCTGATCATTCACACCAACAAGCGGAACAACGCGACCCCTGGTCAACTGAAGCAGCGAAACCTCTTCCTCCGCAACCTTAAGTTCTCCTATCTGTACCTTAATGGGATCTGTATGATTGATAAAAGAAAACAAATCCATCTCTGCATACAACAAAAACAAGTCAGGTACGGAAAAAAAAGAATAGACCAAAGGATGCAAGCAAAAGAACACCCACCCTCATCATTATTAGCCCATAAGGTCGGGTAACAGTTCTCATCCAGATCATAGTACCGACTTATGTCAATAAAGCATAAGAAGGGTTCCAGAAACTTTCTAAACGGAGCAGGATTATCAGCGAGGTAATTACACACGTCCGCGTTAAATTCAGCGAGCGTGGGATGGGGATCTTTCCTCAAGGTTTTATCATTATGCCATGGAACGACAAGAGGGAAGACGGAGGCATCAACCCAGAAGAAATGGTTATTCTAATTTTTTTAGCGAATCTAGGGGTATGGTGTAGCAAATCGAAGCATTTTTAGCACGTTTACTAAAGGACATCCAACCTTTATTTTTCGAATTAATGTAAAACCTATGAAAATTACCTACGGTTGGAACAAAACCATGGACGCGACACAAGATCTCAAAATGAGAGACCATGGCGTCTGCAATAACGGATAACTGAGACAAATTGATTTGAAAGTATTCAAGTATATCTACAAGAAACTGAGAATGGAGGACCCGGTAATTGGCAAAATCAAAAAACCTGCTATAAACACCGATTTTACCGACAAGACTATTACAAATCCTATCATTACGACTAGGAAGTTCATGATGAACAACATCAGGAGTATGAAACCTCTCACATAAAGCATCTAAAGTTAAGACGGATTTCATACTATCAATGGTACACATTGTTGAAGAAAGGAAGTTAAAGCCTAACCTGGCAAACTAACGAACCTTCAAATGGTTACCGAAGTGGAAAAGTATATAAAAAAGATCGAAGATTTTTTCAACAATGGCGATAATCGTGGAGAAGACGAAAAAGAAAACAGTAAAAATCAAAGGGGTACTTATACCCTTGGCATAGTAAATGCAAGGAGTAGCAAGATGAAGACAGTCAACCTACAGTTAGGCAACTGACCTCAAGTCATGTCAGTCAAGAAACAAAAGGTCAGGGTAATTACACGTCACCCAAGCCCTACCTAACCAGTTAAGCAATGGTCGCGGAGAAACCAACAATCGCAGAAGAATGAAGACGTACGATACTAAAGAAACAAAGTATAGCAATATTCACCGCATGCAGCACAACGCCGCACGCAGTAACAATACTAGACTGGGAGGACTTGATGACGTATAATGTGTACGACAGGCTTTTGGGCCTGGGCCGTACCAATAAATTTGGGCCCCGACCCAACTAAATAAATGATAAGTGTAAAGGGCCGGAACTAAGCCCAGAACTATACTGGCCACGGCCCGGAGACAATTAGGCGGACGCGGATCGGCTACAAGTCACTTCCGTAAGCTATCAACTAACGGTCATGGAAGGTAACTTCGAGTCCGCAGTCATGATAACCGCGGACCCTTATCCGACAAGGGTCCCACTCTGGCCACTATAATTGTAGGCGAAATACTAGGAAACCTTAGTACTAAACTCCTTATAAATAGGGATCCTCTGACACACCAAAAATGTACAATTTTTTGACTCCTCCAAATACACACACATACTTCTGACAACATGATTTCTTACTCTCACGCTGGAGTCCAATCGTAGGGTCCGTTCCCACGATAAGGCTAGCGGTTTACTCTCATTGTGCAGGAAATTGTCTCAATCACTTTGTTTAGTTCAAGATCTAGCCTGAATAGAGCTTGAAGGTCTAGCCCAACAAGCAATCTAAGCCCATCTCATACTCCGTGACATATTTTGTACTAACACTAAACATTATAAAAAACTTGCAACTATTCCGTGCGATATACCATGATATGATGCTCAAGACGACTTCAACCTAACTATAATTAGCTTGCATATATGTCCTTCTTATCCTAATTTAAAATGATGTCAATAAAGTATTCATGTATAAATTTCAATAATCTTAAGACGCCACTATAACATATATAATTAGCCTGCCTAGAGCCTTAAACTCGCTCTTCATTAGGCCGTTATAACATATATAAAAATGTACTCAAAGTCTAGTGATCAAGACGATGCTCATGGTGTATAATCGAACGATAAACAATCCCGCAACACATTGTTAGTAGCTTTGATCATGTTAAGTAACTAAAAATTTTTTGTTTATGATTATCCTTCTCAATTAATCTTAATTCTGTTATAATTATACTAGTTTTAATGCACGTGCACGCACGGGGCTTAGATATTATGTCTTTTTAAACTACATGTGTATTTTTATTTTTTTCTGTTTTATAAGTTATGTTATAGAGTATTATCGAAATATATGAAGATAATAGATTCATTAAATCTTTTATGTATTACGTAGTATATGAACTTGAGGATGATTACTAATTTTTTTTCCTGATTTACCTGTTTTCTGGCTTGATATTGTGAGCCAACTAATCGCAGTGAAACTACCCTTTTAGGTAGCTCGGAGTCGGCTCAAGTGAACCTTCGATGTGCTTCGATTGTACAACATGATTTTAGGCCGACA